>JBCJKH010028792.1:0-24558 GCA_039877255.1 Loriculus beryllinus | reverse complement strand
CGTTACCATCCAAGCCCCAGACACACGCAGGGCTAAACGTTCAGGGAAGGTTGGCAGATAAACCTCCGCCACCACAAATGTGGGGTTTGCCCAGGTCCAACAGCAGGCACCCCACAAATGTGTATTTGCACACGCAAGTTTCAGCAAACGGGGACATCCCACGCTTCAGCACTAACCAGCGCTCGTCCGCGCTGCTTTCAGAGACATAAATGGCAGGAGAAGGCTTGTCTGTCTGGGGAAGGAGGGTGCTGGACCAGCCCTCGCTCCTCGCCAGATGTTCAGATCTTCCCTGGCCGACACCGCGTTCCAATAACCAATACAGGGTCACTGATCGAAATTTGCCGGGTCAGCGCCCTGCTCGCCTCTTTGTCCTCGCGGCTACCTGCGATTTGGTTTATTCCCCTTGTACAGAAAATGAAGGTTGCGGTAACGAACAAACGCTCCCTTTGTTAGCGGCTTTTTCCAAGTCGGTAGCTAGGGATTCATTTCCACTGCTGAGCGGATTTGCGCCCGCTTGTAAACGCAACGGATCAATGATTTCAATGGAAAACAGGTATTTCACTTTTGTAATAGGAAGAAGAAAACAACCACAAAGCAGAAGAGATTCTCTAGACAATGCCTGGAAGTGAAGTAACAGGTTAACACAATGTCTAAGGCGCTGGCTGTCTTAAAATACCCATTATCCACCTATAGGTACGACAGCTACTAAAACCGATTTTAGGGGAAAAAAAATAAAAAATAAAAGCTCCAGATTCTCAAAGGGGTTCCCAAAGCTTCGAAAAAATAGGATGCTGTTTAGAGGAGACTTACCGGGGGCGCGAGCTGACACTGGTACTGTCGGAGCCCAGGCAGGCAGGGCGACTCCCGCCTGAGAGCGACCCGCCGCTTATAAACTCAGCCAGACACGACGTCGGAATACCAATCGTGCCGCGGAATTTAATGCGAGATGACCTTTTTTTCCAGAAGTGCTCGGATTTGCTTTTTTAAAAGCGTGAATCGCCGGTTGATCTGCTGCGACGCAGGCATGAGTCACAGGGCTGCCGCCACCCCCTCCGCCCCGCTCCGCACCAGGGCTGGGGACCGGCTGGGGCGGGGAGGGGCGGCCCACCGCTCCCGGTCTGCTGCGCTCCGCGAAGGTGGGGCTGCCTAGGGGCGGCGGGGAGGCCACCCGGGCACCCCGGGCAGGGGCTTCTGCCGGCAAGTTCCCCGCCGAGTCCCCTGTGCGGTCGGCGCTGGGGGCTCTCCTCGCTAGCACTGGAGTGACCCGGGGTCACCGGCTGTTAACTGGCGGCAGAGCACCGCGCACCTCACCGTACCGGCAGAGGGGCCGAACCACCGCCCCGACCGTCCTTGTGGCCCCGTGCGGCTCCCCTCAGCAGGAAGGGTCCGTGGCAACGGCAGCTTAGCAACTCCCCCTCCACGGTGCCGAGGGCTCAGTGTGCCCTGCAGGTCACCCCGCCGGTCCCCTCTCCCAGCCGGCTGACAGCAGCGCCCTCGCCCCGGTGTCCGCCAGAGGGTGGCATAGGCCCGGGCACGGCCGCACGGAACACCTGGGTTTCCTAGGCCTGCCCTCGGCGTGGCCCTTAGCTTACCATTTTATACCAGACACCCTCTTGCTAAGAGAAACTGAGAAATATTAAGAAAACGTTTTGTTTTGTACCCCCGACAATCCCAGATCTGTGTTTCTCTATTCCACTGCCCAAACATGCTTTGCCAACACTGTGCAGTGCCAACAGTGGTGCTACATTTCAGCATGTTGTGGTAGCTACGCAGATGCCTAGACCAAACCCTTCTGACAAAGATGGCATGCGAGGGGCTGGCAGGAATCTGCAGTGAGATGGGAGGAGGAGAAAAAGCCCGATGGAGCAGGAGACTTTCATCCCATGTAGGGGGTGCTGGTCAGTGCAATGAGCAGCAGGGATGTGTCCTTCTTGAAGGACTTAAAGGAAGACAAAAACTTACAAGCCCTTTTTGGAGAGGAGACTAGCCAACTGACAGCACTAAGTAGCCAAGACAAATGCTTTGCAGAGCACACCTACTGTCTAGGAACTGGGCATGTAATGAAAACGTCAACAGCACAAAAGCAAGCTTTTAAACATAGATCTAAAGGTATTCACAGCACCAGCTGACATGATGTTTTCCCGTCTATTCCCGGCTATTGTTTTAAAGGTGGTTTCAACAAATCCAGCAAAATGTTTGCTCAGTTCAGAGCATGAGAAATAATAAGATAACTGTAGTTGATGGTCTTTATAAACGGAAACAAACATTTATAGGAAATCATGGCAGGCTTACAGCACAAGGAGTCAACAAAAGATCACGCAAAGAACTCCTAAGCCATCCATCAGGCACACAGCCTGTATACTCAGTCCTTTCCTTCTGCTCTTCCAAAAGTGCGTGGATTTCGAGTAAACAGACATGATTTAACATCAGCATTTACACTCTCAGAGAAACGAAGACCCACTATGGAAAACACCAGACAGTGAAGACCAGGGGGCTTTCAGCGGCACGATAGAACGAAGAGTCGCTCTGGCACCGCAACGCCCGCGGTGGTGCGACACCTCCCACCCTCCGCACCTGGGCCTCGCCATTCCGTTCAGTACCGAGGACAGCGCCCGCCCGCCCCGCCCCGGTGCGGGCATCAGCACGGCCCCGGGGGGGGCGGCTAGGGCAGCGACCCATGGCAGCCTCGGGCGGGGTGGTGTGTGCCTGTGTGCGTGCAACCCCCCCGGTACCGGGAGGGCAGGAATATACTAAAACCGAGCCCCAGAGAGCCTGGCCCCTCTCCGCCGGCCGGCCCAGGTGCCCTCTAGATGGTGCTGTCTCTCAAGCGCAAACACTGAGCAAAGCCGGCCTGCACGGAGCCGTCTCGGAGGCGGCAGCTTGGGGTCTCTGCTGATCAGGGTCTCCCCTCTCATTACCACGGAAGGAAACGCCTGGTAACTCTCATTTGCAAAGGACCCCCTTAAAAATCCAACTTAAACCCAAACCACTCCAGCTCTGAAGGCTTCATTCCATACTTGCCACATGATAACTAAGAGCTTTGAAACACCTTTGTCAAACGTATGGGCCCAGGCAGGGCCACTCAGAGAAGTACCAGTTTCAGTGAGGTTGTTCAAAGCCTTCCCTCCAGCTCTGCTCAACCCCTCTTTGCTGGTTTCTCTTTCCATGTATTGGAAAACACACTAGGAAAACCACTGATCCCCAGTACCAACAGCAGGGCTCAGACAGATAACACCCATCACTGAAGCTTGTAACCAGTGCAGCAATTAGAATTCACTTAAAAAAAGGCCAGACCATAGCGTATCAAAAGATACCCCAAAAGTTCACCTCCATCCACTAATCAGATATGCTCAAATATGAATCTTGAGTACCCTGGGTGGGCACAGGAATAAAAATGATGCATTGAATATCTTTAGCAGGAAAGACCAGTTTATGATTATACAGTGTTTGTAACTGTGACTTATTAAAATATGGCTGCTGAGCAGAGGATAATTGTTTATTAGTTGTATTGCAGCCTGTGGTTTGAAGAGTCAGTGTTAGGAGATGCATACAGTCTTTTAAGAGACAGGAGTGTCCCTTGCCTAGCTGTAAGGAGTTCACAATGCAATCCCATGCCCACAGAAAGGCAAATAAGGGAAAGGCACTGTGACACAATGTCTCTTGTTTCTTCATGTTCTGAACTCTACACGTATTATATATGCATTTATCTGCAGGCAGAGCAGTAAACTGGCCTTTTGGTGGTTACAGCGATTGTGGTCTTCCCCTCCATGAGTGTTCTCTTTCTCTTGCCTTTTAATTGCCATTTTGTTTGGATTATATTTTAACTAGTTGGGATCATGTACACTCTTTCCTTAAACTGTATACAAGAGTACATACACCGAACACTCAAGATGTTCCTAAAACTGTGGCATCGTATTTTTATCTTTGCAGGATGTGATTATCATTTTTTTAATCACACGGTTATAATAATATGTAATACAGTACATTCTTACAAAATGTATTCATTGCATCAGATATCTCTTTCTTCTTCCACCATTTCTGGTAGACAATTGTCTCATTGACCTGTATGTTTGACAGAATTGAATAATGTAAATGGTAACCTTCCTTAACTCTTGACAAAGGAAAAATTGGAAGACTGTTAAAAACTAAGTATTTCAGAACTTTCCTGGTTATCACCTGCAGTGCTAGAAACACAGATATAAATAACTGCATATATGTAACCCATCCAAGTGAACTTGCCAAGAGAAAATAGCAAACTATTTCTCTACTTGTTTGTCCCTGCCCAGAAAATTCTACAGATGGAAATTTGGTGATTACAGATTTATACTCCTATTCTATTGATAACTTTTGCTGGTTTATGGTGCTTGACAAAAATGTATTGAAGGTGACCAATATGTTTACTTTGGTTTTATGATCAGTCAGTCACTGATGTACCCAACTATCCCATATTTAAGGATCATGTCCATCACTTGAATGTCAAAGACAACTCAAGATGAGCTGCCAGCTAGAACACTCAGCACTGTGGTAATGAAGGGCATTTAGAAAAGTCTAATGTGAAGCACATTGTTTTACATACTTTGTGGCTTCTTGTTTCAGGATGTCCCCCTCCTGATCCATGCTGACATGTGCTGCTGTCTGTTTTGATCTGCTTCATCTGAAAAACACCCCAAAGAACAACCCACATCCTGAAACAACAGCAGCAGCAAATCCAAACTCTCAATACCCCCAGGCAAACATGGAAATAAGCAGAAAACCCCCTTACTTCCAAACCATCACAACACAAACCCCAGGATGGATCAGACAAAATTGCTAAAGTTGGGGAGCTGTGAAAGCAACATGAAAATAGAATAAAAGTGACAGGACACCCAGTAAGTCAGCTCTCTACCAGTGTTAGGGAAATGCAACTGTTTACCCTGTATTTGAAGTAAAATTTATTGCCTGCCTCCCCCAATAACTCGTAGAGCCAAGAGAGCTAACGCCTGGATTGTTCCCTTGTGATGTGTAGCTATAATTGGTACATGTCTCACTGAATTATATCTTTCTATCCCATAGGAGGGCATCAGTTTACAACGAGAACACACTTAGTAATGTCAGTAATGCTGTTGCAGGAGGTAAGGCAGCTTGGCTCTCCAATCTCAGAGTGAATTTGGACTCTGCGGTTCTTTAATACACAATTTATTAAAATTAAGCATATTTCATAAGTAATCCTCAGGAAACAAGAAGCATGGTCTTTTCTGCTACTTAAAAAATCCACTTGTCAATTCATAACTAATTCTCACGTATGGGCTTTCCTAAGTCTTAAAAGTTTTCAGGATCATTGCAGTTGTGAACTTAACTAGGGGTTTTCTTTTTTCTTTTCCTTTTTTTCTCTGTGGTGGATAAGTCACATTTTGCCTGTTCACCCTGAATACTTATCAGTACTCATGAAACTAGTAGGCCACCTGCAGCACAGTATTTGAAACTCTCACCCTCTGGTTTCTTTTTACCTACAATATTACAGAAATAAAAATAAAAAACTTTTAGAAAAGAAAGGTTAAATGCACCTGATTGAAATTAAAGTTGTTTAAGCAGAAAACCAATACCTACATTTTATAACAAGGTGCAAACATAGGCACGGAAACACAAACAGGACAGTATGAACAGCTAAAAAATGGACAATTGCCACACTCTACTCTGAAAAGTTAGATACTGAGTTTGTCCACCAGATAAAACAGATGGGCAGGGAAGAACTTCATCCTCTGTTTGACTGAGTAGTTCATATTCTTTAATCTGAGTGGGTTTCATTCGCACTCTCACAATAAACAGATTCCTATTTTGAGGTACTAGAGGAGTCAACAAGCTTTAAGCAAAGCCAACAGGTATTACACACACCTCTCTCTTCAATATCAGTCTGGAATATTACCAGAGCACTGAGGGGCAATTTTGAGGAAAAGCCAGATCAAGAGACAGGTGACTCAATTTGAAGACTTCAGTTCCCAAGCAGAAAATCAGATTAGAGTTCTCACGTTATAGACACATATTCAGATCTACTTTTGTAATAAATTCCTGTCCTCTACTTGGCCCTTCAGAAATTCTCTCCAAGCCCATATTTGCCTAATGCTCTTGATTTCTCTTGCTGGCATTTTGATAACTGCACTGGAAGAAGACAACCACAGGAAAAAGCAGAGCCACTGTCATCTAGGGTAGTGTTAGCAACTCAGGACTAGAACAAGAGACACAACTAAGCCATGCTGTCTTTCAACAAAACATGCTCAGCTACAATCAAGTTTTTTAAAGCTTATGTACATCAGATAAAGAGCAGCACTTCTCTGAGCAATGAATCAAACATAACTTATTTCTTCACAATCTTAAGGGATATTTAATGTTTACAAGGGTTTAAAGGAAATGCCTGGGAAGGGATTCAGGAGAGTACAGTGGCTAGTGCTCTGGTTTCTGACATTCATGCTCTCTACAGGACAGGTAACAAGGCTACTTGCACTCCTCTCCAGCTGCAATGAGAGAAGAGCAACCTGGGACTTTAGTCCTTAGTGTTCTTCTACCAGACATCTTTTCAGAAAGTAATAATCTCTTTAAACAGAAGTCTAAACTAAACTACACTGAAGGAAAGGTGAGCTAGCAAAAATTCTGAAAGATCTGACTGAATCTGAAGGATTTCCAGGCTCATGCTATTCGTGCCATATGGAAAAGCTTAAAATTAGAGAGGTCTGTTAGTCTACTAGTTAGCATTTAGTAGTTAGTAGTCTACTAGTTACTAGTTAGTAGGTTCCTCTGGCCTCTTTGTTTGAGGAAAATGCTGTACAAAGGCTTTAGGGATGTGAAGACTGCAAAAAGACCAATACGTATCTCTTCTAGAGTGTAAAAGCGTACCCTCTGGTATCTGAAATGTTAGCCTGGAATCTGGCTTGTACATTGGTGCAAATTAGCCCTAAATACCTTCAGACATTAATGTGTCCACTGTGTACTAGTGGTGGGCTATTATAATAAAGTGCTGCAACAGACTGCAGTCTGCAGTAAGCAAGACTGGTGTGACTGCATTTTGGTCACTGGTTTTAACATGTAAAAAATTGCTGTATTTGTTTGCAAGAGATTGGGTTCTTCATCAAGAAACATACAGCATTTAGTCTAGGTGAGTGAAAGATCACTGCCAAATGGTCACTTTTTGACCAACTTCAACCAAGAGATCAAGAAACAATGCTTAAAAATGAGGTCTAAAAAAACCCCAAACACATTCAGCAGAGTAAAAATTAGCTTCATTTTTTACAGTTGTAAATATAACTTGTGTCATTAGACATAAGAAATTAGATCCAAGGTATTTAATTAAATACTTAAATTCCTTAAAATATGGGTAAAGACAATCTGGGGTTTTGGTTGGTTGGTTTGGTTGGTTGGTTGGTTGTTTGAAGTTTACTTCCCAGAAAGGCCTGAGAAGCCCTGAAAAGCATCATCAAAGGCCTTCAGTGCTTCCAGCAAAAGAGGTAAAAATACCTTCACTATGCTCTGCATGCTTGGTTTTAGTTACTCAAAATAATGTCTATGATTATCAGTCACTAGGTTAATCCTCCCTACAGATTGCTAATTCTGAATTAGTTTCGGTAAAAGTTTGGAGCCCTTCAGAGACCCTCCATGTTAGCCCATTTGTCTTTGCTTACGCTTTTCTGTCCAGTTCCTCAGTAACAGAATGTTACACAATTACCCTTCTCTTTCACTTTGCAGTAATTCTCTACAAGAAACATGAAGAACAAGAATATGCCAGTAATGAGAGGGACTCCAAGAATGACCTTAGATGCCATCAAGATAGAGACATTTTACCTTGTACAAAGATGCAGTACTGGAGAACTGCAAAGGCACCTCTGAAACACAGGAAGATTTCTTCGAGCAAATTAAATCATCTCAGAATTTGTGGTTTTACGTCCTTTAAGCTTCTTGGGTTAAATAAAGAAACAGACACTGCAAAGCTAAGCCCTCTTAAGAGTCACAGGTATTTAATAATCATCTTGTCTGTCATATTTATCCGAAGAGATTGTCATTGTTAATTACGGAAAGACAAATAATACAAATAGAAATACCACAGTAGCTAAAGGTAATAAGAAACCACTAGTTTTCTTATATAGGCATATCTATCTAGGCATGAGAACAGGAACCAATTATTTTTCCAAGACTTACGAACTTAGGTAGCATAATTATTCCTTGAGCATTTATTTTTCATATGGAAAAGAACATGCAAACCATTTATTCAATAACACTTAGATGCATCATTGGTAAACATTCTTTTCTTACACAGAGGTAAAAGGAAGATATACTCTTAAAATTACAGCATGAAACTGCTACTGTATAGTCTTAAACATTAATATCAGGCCTTAGAACTTCTATAGTGAACAGCAATACTAAACTTTAATGTCCTTGTGTGTTTAATAAAGTATGTTTACTCCTGCGTACCCCAGAACTGCCTGTTAACTATGTTCAGTTTTCATTAGTTGGCTTTACTGAAGGTGATTATCTCAGTCCAATTCTCCATACCGATATCACTTAAAGTTTTGTACAATTAAATTATTATTCATCATTTTAAAACAAGAGTTGCACTCTCAGCTGAGCTAGATGCATATCAATTTACAGTCATGCCAGCCAATTTATGTAAAAACTTTTAAAAACATTTAATTTATCTATTTCTTTCAGCATTGTAACATGGTTCACTGAGTCCTCGCCATGTGGATACCAACTGATTTGAGGTAATACATGTGTCAGACATCCCACATAGATGTCTGCATTAAAAATGGCAGAAGATATTAGCACAAAATGCAAACCATCTTGAGTTTATATATCCATCTATTCTGAAGATACTCTACTAAAAGGGAACTCTGCTCTCAAGAGCATATCTGAATAGTTTTAAAGTTTTAATGCCAGTCCAGAAAAATCAGCATATTTATAAATAGAAAGAATGACTCCCAGTCTATGATTTTTCCCTGTCATTTTTAAAAGCATGAATATGAATTAATTTAGGTCTGGAACAAATCACTTTCTCTTAGGAAAAAAATCTCCAAATTAAAACCCCCAAGTAGTAGGAGCTGAATGATGTGGACACTAAAATGAATATTAGTCATTTAGGAATCAAAACCTCAAAGAGGTTGATCATTTTCATTCCTTTCAATTTAAGTGAGAAGGGAGGCACTCTGCTTCTGTCTGGAAAGCAGCTGGATTACTTACCTTTTACCCATTTCTAGAAACTGAACTTTTGTTCTTTCTGTTGCCTAGCTGTGGCCAGAGAAACAGCTGAATACCTGCAGTAACTTTACTCAGCAGTCTCAATCCTATAATCTCTTTATGCAGACCAAACTTGCTAGGAGTATGACTTGAAACATCACCAGTTGCTTATGAATGATTCACACCACAGTAACAGCTACCATCACTACTGTAGTTCATGCTATCTCAGTCTATAGCTTTTATAAATGTTAACAATAAATGAATACTAAATTGGTACGAGTCACAATCTTATCAGTTTTGTGGAATTTCTGATCAATTTTACAGCTGGCACTTACCTAAAAGTGCTATATGGTTCATCTCCAAAGCTAGACAAGAGACTTTCACTGAAGTTATGCATTTTTACAAAGACTTCAGGTAAGGCTTTTCTGCTGAAATATTCTTAACAGCTATTTTATTAACGTCAAGGCTATAAAAATCACAACGATTTTCAGCAAGCAGTATTTTAAGACAGCATTTTGGTCACCCAAAGCTGTATCATCATTTTGCATACTAGGGAGTTTCATATAATCATGCTAGAAGATTCAATTGCCTGTTAAGGTAGTGCAAGGGAATGCAGGTTCTAAAATACATTTTGCTCAACTGACAATCTATATTGCAGTTTCCGTGTGACCTCCTGCTCCAGTGGGAAATTCTTTATCAATTAATTGTGCATACATCATGACCACATGTGTCATCAAGTTACAGAACAAGGTCATTCAAAGGTATAAGTTTGAAAATACTACAAGGACTACAAAAATTCTAAGACCTGATATTAACGTTAGTAAAGACTACTGATATTTGTAAGAAAAATTATGATTGGACAGTATACTTCAACATTACCATTGCAGAATCAAAGTCATCAAGTGAAATTCTGTAGAATCTCCAAACCAATTTTTCTCAGAGTCATCAGAACTTCATTTATCATTGCTACTTGTGTAGCTCCTACTCTTTATGTTGCTTTACCTGCTTTCACTTGTTTCTTCATCACTTGTTTCTTCATCATCTTCAGTATCTCAACTGGGAAATATCTGTACTTCTGCCATAAAAATACACAAGATAATTCATTGCTGCACAGTCTTTTACATTAGAAAGTTAAAAAGAAGCAAATAGGGCAATTAGTTTCACCTATTTTCAATTAAATAATTAAATAGTTATTAATGCTTTCTTGCAAGTGAAGAAAGCCCTGTGTGTGGCAAACTGCAGTTAAAACTAGTCAGCCAGTATCCTGAAATGTGCTGTGATCACTTTGCACTTGGAATTGGCTCAACATAGCTCTAAAACTAGCACAGCTGGTCACCAGAAAATCACTCGTTTATTGGAGTATGTTCAGATGGATTAAGCCACTGTTAAGCTTCTTTGTTGTTCCTGTTTCCTGTAGCTACACAGCAGCAAGAGAATGGAAGAGCCCCCTTTGTCTACCTGCTGCCCTAGGTAACTTTGCAGCCTAATTGATATAGGACAAGGAAGTCTTGATTATTAATAAGTGATGTAAGCTAAAATTAATATGTAAGAGACGAAGTACATCTAAACCAAGCTTGGGAGTATCCAAAGATAGATTAAACTGATCTTTGTAATTCTTTCCTTCTCATATTACAGAATTCATAGGCACTTCTTGAGGTTAACATCCTTCAGCATCATACCCATTTCATGACAGACATGGCTTACATTTTGGCACAGTTCTATTGCCATGATCACAGGTAGCAACCCAGAGCATCATCAGACATCTTTTTGTGCATTTATCTGGGGTAGTTTAAAAACCAACTTCCTTTACTAATTTTTACATATTCTCTGCTGGAAGTTCCCTGCCCAAGTGCTGAAAGTTTTCTTGAGCATTCTTCTTCCACTTAAGCGCAAGGTGACCCAGATTAGCTTAATGTCTTTATTGATGATTTGGACTAGGGTAGTTGATACTATATTGAGACCAATGATGGAAGCTTCTTTTATCCACCCTACTTGAGTTCAGAAGACTGTTTTCTAAATTTGTAAGAAGATTTTTGACTGTCTTCCTCCTTCCTTAGTATACTGTAGAATGAATACTTGCAAATGAACATTAACAACTAGAGACTGTTTACTCTGATATTTTATAGACCAAGGCAACCTATTTAAGATGTCAATAATCCAGATACAAGTATTTTCTCAATTGCTGGCTCTTTAAATACGAAGTCAGGTTCCTATTGGTATGATAATTCTCAGTGTTTATCTGTGAAGAGCAAGAACGCCTCTACAATAAATATTGTAGTTGAGATTCTCAAACTTGCCCATCAAAACATTTTCTTCAAGAAGTGGAACTAGTATTTTTTGGATCTTACATCAGAACTGCAAGCTGACAACATAATATATTACAAACATGTATATGATGACAAAAAAACCCCAGAAAAAAACTCCAGAAATAAGTCTGCCACTTATTATTAATGAAAGTGCAATTATATCAACAAAAAGCTTTACATATACACACACCAGAAATGGATATTCATCATCTGAAGAATATCAAGCTTATTGCTATAACCTGTCCTTTGGGTAGTATCATAATTTTGACTGTCTGCAATTAAAAAAATAAATAAATAAAATTTAAAAGTCTCAGCTAATGGAATTAATGACTTCAGCTAAAACTTTAATTCCAGAATTAAGGTGGAAAGGAGACAAATCTTTAATTCTAGAATTAAGGTGGAAAGGAGACAAAACTTTAATTCTAGAATTAAGGTGGAAAGGAGACAAATGACTTTCAAGAGTAATAAAATAATAAAGACCTTACTTGATATCATCATTACATCACAAATAAGAATAACAAACATAGAAAACTCAGACACCAGGTTAAACCTGAAAGAAACCAAACAATAGTAAGACATGAAAAAGCTTAAGTATTATTCTACATGCCACATGCACACATGTACCATAAAGTGAACCAAATCAATTGAATTCAAAAATTTCACATGGAAGAATAATTTTGAGGTGAAAACTGCCCTATGAAACCCCCAAGATTCAGTCAGATAATGGCTGTGCAATTGTAATTTTTCACAGTATCATACAAAATTCACTGTTCTTGTTATAGCAAAGCGCTCAGGATTTTGTGTTTTGCCATCCTGCCTCCCCTTACCAACCTTCTTTCTGTATTGCATTTTCTACAAAAACCAATTAAATGAGTGGAAATGAAGATTCCCTTCCCCATGAACAGTGCATGCAGGACCATCTAATGAATAGCGAGCCAGGAGAAATCAGCTGAGGTCACTTGGAGGCAACAACAGAAACAGAGATCCAAGAATGTAATTCTAAAGCCAGCTGTGCAATTAACTGATGGCAAGCAGGCAGGCAACAGAGGAATGATTCTAACCCAAACAACCATGTGTCTGAGGCCTTCAAAGCTGCACTGCTTGCAAACATAGCTACGTATATAAACACATTTATCATCAGGAGTTGCTGCTGAGAAATTATGGCAATAACTGACAAAAACTAAAATTTTCACCAATGAGTATTTTTCACTGTAATCCAAACTCACATATAAACCTGGGTTTGGGAATGAAAGGGTAATTAATGCTGCTGACAAATCTTGACAAGAATTAAGAAGTATTCACTGCAGAATCGGTGCCCCAGCTTACTTGAGTCCATAACACCTAGCCATGCTGTTTAATTTGTAATTTTAATAAAGAAAAATTTACTTCTCCCAGCGATTCTATTGGTGCAGTAAGTTTTTCTTTTCATTTGCACTTTGTTAATTGCTGCTTTCTTCATCATCATTTGATATTTGATCATCATTATTTTGATTTTCAATAGTATTTGGCTCAACTTCAGCGCCAAGTTCATTACTGAATGCTTTCTTATTGTTCCTACATTCTTCTTCATCTGAATTAAAAAGGTAAAATAATCTATTAATGACAATAACCCTTGCAGAGCGTTTTATATGTCCAGACTAACTCCTAAACATTTATTCATTAATAGTGACCACTGATAAGGTCTTCTCTTATATAGTTTCAAGTATTTTCTATGTAATGATTACATAAAAAAGGTTCCTTTAAAAATTTTAGTTAAGAAGAGTTTGTGAACTTTAAAGATATTAATATTATACCCAAAGAAAAAAAACAATAATCTCTTACTACAAGAATGCAATGGGACTGAGACGGTATCTTTCACTAATAATTCCAAATGCTAGCTGTCTAAACCCCTCTTGTCTTTATGCCCACCTGATTTCAAATGCAATCCTCCTGTTGACACACAGGACAAAAAGCTGAAAGAATATGTTCATCAATTATTAAGTTTTAAGACTTTAAAACTCACTTTTAGGCTACAAACACAATTACGTCACTGGACTCAGCTTAGTCCAGTTATTAATTTTACCAGCTTTGTCCCATAAGATTAAGTTGCAAAGAAATTTTTGTCAAAGTAGGCATTGAAGACTACAGCAGCAAGAGAAAAAATAAAGAAAATGTAAAATTTTGTATTATATGAAAAAGTCAAAGAACTGATGCAGACCAGAATGTATTTAAGAAAACATAAGTTGCAGTTCCAGTGTAACAATGAGTTATACAGATTAAAGGACAGAATTGACATCTTTAGATGAAAAAAACCATATTGTTCACAAATAATTTTTTTTTCAATCATACAATTCATTTTCAGCACATATAAAAATGTACTAGTCAAGTCAGAAAAAATGCTAACTTAAAAACAGATCACAAGAAAATAAGTATATACTCAAGAATTTCTTTGTTCCTCATGTGTGTTGTTTCAGACTTCTAGGATAAATTCACTGTAATCTTGAGGAAAAGTTCGTATTTGTTTCTTTCTTTATAAGAATTAAATTTGTCTTTTTTTTTTTCTCTTTTTCTTCACAACGAAGTGTTTTGTCTTTAATAAACTGCATTAAGCCAAATTTCTCCCTTTGAACCTGGCTGTTCTCTATCTCTGTTCTCAATGGAAAGTCACATATTAAAGTTTCCCAAGAGGCCTGTTTTTGAGAAAGTTTGTCCCCTTGTTCCTTGGAAACTGCAGTGAAGGGGAGCATCTGCTGTCAATTTTTAAAAAAAGCAATTTCTCAAAAATTCCTTTGAATATTTTGGAGACAAACCCTTCACAAAAGATGGCATTTCAGATGAGAAAAGCAAACTAAAGTATCTCCAATTTACTGGCTTAGGATGTTTCTCAGTGTTTTGAATTATAGGCATCCCTCCTTGGGCATTCCAACCCTTCTCCATAGTGGCTATTTATTTATCGTTAATGCCAAAAAAGGAAAAAATCCCTGAACTCCTCTGTAGAATTTCTTTACACTGGCCAAATTTTATCTGCCACATAAAGCTATTGATGCACTCAGAATTTCAGACTCCCCACCTTTTTTTGGGGCAATTATTCTGTAGTGTGGCTGCCATCAGGTGTTCATTCCACATCAATCTAGCTAGAGGGCATCTAGCATGTACTTACTGAACTCTGTTAACACACTGGTAAAAGACAAATGTTTTCTTTTTGTTACTACAACATAGCAGACTATTCTCTACAGAGCTATATTCAGGAGATGACAGAACTAAAAAACATGGTTCCCATTGCTTGTAGTATATTTACAAGCCAGTGCTTTACTGAGAAGAGCACTCAGCACAGCACTCAGCACATGGGTGAGACTTTCTCCATAAAGTCAGACAAAAACAGATGCCAAGACAGCATACTCAGACCTAAAGGAAAACCAAATTCTTTGCACAACTGGGCTTATAAATTGCTTATATGATCTACTATGAATTAACACATTGTGTCTCAGATGAACAGTCACACCCACAAATCATAGGTAGGTAACTTTAAGTACAAATTGTACCTATATTTTCTCATATCACCTGGGGGAGAATGCTGGATACATTCTTATTTTTCACACTTTTGAATGAAGCATCCCATGTATATTGAAAGAGATTTTCTGGGGGGCAGGGGATAAACCAAACATATAAATGTGAGAAATACTAAAAATTACATCATTATTCACCAAACTGATCTCTAATGAGGTTTTACAGCCACAGCAAAATAATATATCCTGTGATAACCCTATAGCAAGTATTAATTCTCTGCAGAAAACCAGACTGGCTGAAAGATTAACATGTGAAAAATGAAAAAATAGTTCTAGACATAATATGATCCACCAGTAACTCACTCTTGAAGCTGAAAATCCCTCATTTATAAAGTATCAGAGAGAAACACCCATTTAGCTCGCTACCTTTCTCCTTTCCTGCTTTCCACTAAGAAAAAGAAATTTTACCTTACGTTTTAACAAGCCTTCTACTATACATGCTTTTCAAGGAGTATGATGAATAATAAATTTCTTCCCTGTGATTAATTTCAAGGGAACCCAGATCAAAGTTGTGTTCACTGACAAAGAAATCATGGGTTTACAGTAGCTCCAGATTTTAGAGTATGTTTATTTTTAAGTCATGTCCAGCTGACAAATCCACACAGCTCAAACCTGGTTTTCTCTGGCTGCCTGAGATGCTGTTTTTCTCCCCTCTGTATTTATCCTAGGCAATGGCAGATCATGTTGACTGCAGCTGCCTCATCTTTGCCACCAGTCTCTCTGGGACTCCTACTGTGTATCAGAAGGAGAAGCTGCAATAGAAAATATATAGTTCTCGGCACATCTTACTAACCTGCAGCTCAAGACCTTGGCCATGAACAGGTGAAGGGAGGAGCCACGGTTAAGGTGCCACCTTAAGTTATTTGTCACTGGCAATCTTATAAGTAGATCAGTATTACCAGTAGCTTCCACAGACACCAAATCACCATTGGCATAATCAAATCAAACCAAACAGTATTTATGTTGTTGATTATAAGGGTGGAGAAAATAATACTTCACACAGACACAGAAGATCCAATGTGAAAGTTCATGCTACAGCTGCAAAATTCTAGTTTTCTACATGGGTTCCCTTCATCTTTCAAATCTAAACCAACAATTTTAAAAGTCCAAGTGTATGTGACAAGATGGAAACAATTTTCTTTAAAT
This sequence comes from Loriculus beryllinus, assembly GCA_039877255.1. Lineage (NCBI taxonomy): Eukaryota > Metazoa > Chordata > Aves > Psittaciformes > Psittacidae > Loriculus > Loriculus beryllinus. The sequence continues at coordinate 8,363 of JBCJKH010028792.1, read as the reverse complement.
AGAGCTTAATAACCACTCTCAGAATTCCTGCATAATGCTGCTCACTCCAGAAGTGTATACTGCCTCCAACTGGAACTTTTGAATCACCATTTATGTGCAGAAGAGGTACTGCCTGAGTAGTTATCAGTCTCTTTTGGTGCCACATGCAGTCCAAGCAGAGCTGGGAGCTGCTCCTACTTTTGCCTCCATATGGGAGAAAGCAGCAGGGCTGGAGGTACACCTTCTCCTGTAGATGTTCCTGGTGCTGCTTTGTTACATGTTTACTGTGACACACGAGCAAATAAACGCTGGGGAACCCTTAAGCAGTTCAAGGTAGCAAGGCTCACGAACAGAAAGACAGTAGACATTACATGTCACAGCTTTAGTAAACTGCACATATTGTTTCACATTACACTACAGACAAACTCTGTTTGGTTTTTTTTTCTTTTACATCCAGAACATGCTTGTCTAAAGTGAGTATTCTTTTCAAGATAACCCACCTGGAGAGCCATACAAATGTAATAAGCAGTGCTAGGTCTGTAGTCTTAAGGGATACAGAAGTTCATTAACTGAGTAAACAGTGTGAAACTTCAGCAAAAATACAGAGGTAATGAAATTACCAATTAATACTGGAATCTGTTAACTTCATATACACATCACAGTTAAATAATCTTCCAATACCTGAGCTGAATGATAAAGAATAACTTCTTTTTATTCTACCTGTACATATGCAGAGTTATATGACTCACTCTGCAGCAAGAAATGGCTTCCCTATAAGACGTAGTAGGAAATCACATTTCTGATTAGCGTTATATCAGGATAAATCTAGATCTACACCCCTGAAGTCCTTAGTATTATTCCAAGTTTACATTAGCAATAAGAAGTTGCCAATATGACAACTCCAGATGAGTTTACAAACACAACCTATAAATGAAAAATATGATTTCTAAGAGAGTCATGAGTCAAGAAGGTGAAAAATACCAAGATTTCAGATTATCTGAAGCAAAAAGATACATATTTCTGTTGGCAAGATTTTTAGATTAAATATCAGGAGAAAAGCCACACAGCTTCATTATGAGAGTAGTCAGACACTGTAACAGGCTGCTCAGTAAGGCTGTGAAATCTCCGTCTTCATTCTTGGAAATACTTGTTTCTTCACTGAATGAAGCCCTGAGCAACGTAACTTGGCCCCATTTTGAGTAGGGCATTTGAGCAGGACCTCCAAAAGTCTCAAGACATGTATTATTCCTAAATTCATACACGTCTATCCAAGAAAACAAAAATCTGAGTCAGTGTTTGCTAAGTGTGCAAGTTCAGTGCAAGGATTCTAGAAAATACGTATGGAAAGTACACTTTTCATATTGAAATTACCTTTACACTGCCTCTCCTAGGGAGCAGCAGAATCTTGTCATAAAGCATGATTCAGATGTGCTGAAGTAACATGTTTCATGACTTCCAGATTAGAAGGAAAAAAAAAAAGCACAGGATCTGGTTTATTTTGGTATCCCCACAGCTTTCTCATAGCCTTACAAGAATTTTAGCTTCAGTGCTTAAGGTTTTCAAAGCTGTAAATGTAATATAGAGCAAAAGCCTGCACACATTAATGCTCTTGATAAAGATTCTGTTCATGCTGGGGCACAGAATCAGCCCTGGAGATAAATTTTCACTGTCATTTTATCAATTATTGTTTCCAATTATAATGAATTTACATGTTCTATACAAAACAAAAACATGTTACATTTATCCATGTTTATCTATAGTAATAAAAGCATTTTAAAAATTAACTGAGAAGCCACAGAACTTGAAGATGGTAAGTCCCTATAATGTAGCTTACCCAATACTAATAACATTTCTTTAATTTGATCTAAATAACAATGATGCTAAGTGAACCACAGGTTATAGAGTTCACCCATATATTTCCAGTCTTTCAAAATTAATTGGGTGACAAATGATTGCATTATTGAGCTCTAATTGCTTAAAAAAGCATGTAATAGACCAGCTGCAAAACCAAAGACATCTTACCATGGAACTGCTTGAATTGATTCAATGGCTACTTCTGAAAAGCAAATACACAACAGCTGTTTCACATTTTTGTTCACCTGATGCAAATTTTGTTCCTCAACGCTAAGATTTCTTTTAAGTTGAAGCTATGTGGTGATCTTTTACGAAGTTCCACTTCAAGTATGCAACTACTAAATTGCTCAACCCCATGCTTACTTAGATTTCCCTCAGCAAGTAACAAGAATTTTAAAGCAAGTATTGTTTTAAAAGTTAGTATTTGTTAAATAATCTCTCTTTTGGCCCCCAAATACATAATTTTTCATTTGTCTGTTTGTTCCCAAAATAGAAACAGTAACTTTATAAAGTATTTATTTTCTATTCATGGTATTATTAAATGCCTCAGGCAGTGAAAATTTTCAGCAACTTTAACACAAACCCACACAAAGATACAAACTGAAACTTTGGCATCATTTGATCTACTGCACGAATATTCACAGCAATGGAATTTAAAATATCATCCAACAGAATATCTGAATAAGAAATTAAATTAATCTATTGCCACGAAAGAGGCGTATATTTAAGTTCTGGATTAAGTTCATGCTCACCTTCTTGGTCTGTCCTTTTTTAAACAATTCTACATAGTAGAAAATAAATTAACCCCCCTCCCAAAAAAAACCCAACCCTGCGGGTTGTGTTTCCTTTTACAGTAGACTTCCTGAATGTGTCCAAACAGATATGCAACATCAAAATGCTTAGAGCACTTTTTTTTTCAAGTCTTGGGACAGCATGTTTTTACTTAGCTTCAGTTACTGAAGCAGTTAATTCATATTGACTTCATGTCTAATTCAAACAAAGAAAACACCCCAAACTGACAAACAAAATAAAAAGATCCAACCAGGATCTCCCCAGTGTTTTCTATAAGGTCTTGAGGTGGACTTTTTCCCTGGGATCTCAATCTCTATTAGAAGTGATCTATCCAGCAAAGCACTGACATGTGTCCACGCTCAACCCGATTACATAAACAACTGCAGTACGTTCTTATGCACTACAGAGATCACTGAAACTTAAACGTGTACTTACATGAATTTCTTTGTGGAGTCCTTAGTAAGCAAACCACATCAATGCTACTATTATGCTCTTTAGCATTTATGAGGTGCTAGAATTTGTAATTACCATTTCTGATGGCCTTGATTTTCTACTGTTGGCAAACCTTCATCGAACAGACTGATTATGTAGTACTAGTGGATTATCACAACAGAGCAATATAGTACAAATGAATAAATATTGTCTAATGTATACTCTTTTTCATTAGAGAAACAAACAAAAAGAGGCTTCTGTGTTGTAACTTCCACATATTTTAGAGCCATTTGAACATCTTCTTTGCTACATCTTACTAAAATCATGTCTGAACCTACAAGTTATGTCACACCTTGTGTAAGACAGGTACTTTGGCCCATCCCTTGGATAAGAGCAGCTCCAAACTTACCTGGAAGAGAACTAACAACATACAGCCCCTCCTGATTCACTGAACCATCACTGGCATTCAAGGAGAGCAAGTGGGAACAAGATATCTCTAGAGACAGTTAAGCTGTAGGCCATGCAGTCCCTTTTGCAGAGCCCAAACCAGTATCTAGGAAGGGTTGTTTGACATTTTATGACTGCAAAATCGTGAAGTTCTTCAACATGAGGAGCAACAGCAGTATCTGGAGTTGTACAGCAAACAGACATCCAGAAATTACTGCATATTCAAAATCAAAAAGATTCATTGCACTTTCACAGGTACTTAACCTAAAAAAGCCTCCAGTAGCTACAAAAACCTACCTTCCTCCTCAACTGCAGCATCACTTACATAACTACATAAAATCAAAATTCAAAATCTGAATGTAAAAGGTTGAACAAATGTGGAAAAAAAGCTTCAAATTTGACACATCACAAAAATTATGCCAAGTGCAGTAAGTACCATACTTAACCTACTTTGCCCTTCAGAATGTGCACTTTTTATTATAATTCTAATTCGGTCCACTGGGTGGATTGTTCCTCTTTTATCCACTAGGCTTGATCAAATCAGTGCAATAGGAGAACTGCTCATGCAAGAAATGATAGGTCAACGTAACCTTGTCATGGAGTAATATCCCTGCAAATCACAGTAAACAAATAAAACAATTCATTCTATATGACCTAGATATTAGGCATAAATTACCAAAACCTAAAGCAGGAACATTTTTATTTAAAATAAAATATATTGCTGCATACTCTTGTATGAAAAACTCATTTAAATAACTTATTAATGCACAATAAGGGGGAAAACATTTACAAATAAATGGTAGCCGTAGCGGCTATTACCAAATCTCCTTCATCCATCAGTGGACTTTCCCAGACCAGTGTAACTGATCTCTTCTTATGGTCTTTGTAAAATTAAAGCTGTTAAGAACTTTCAGCATCAAGTAGTGTCTTTCTTTTCTTACCTTGTACATTACAGGTGTCTCTGGAGTAAGTTTCTCTAACCAGCAGGCACAGTACATTTAGCACAATTTTTACATATAAAAGTTCTCTTTTTTGCAATTTATATTTTAAAATTTTTAATTTGTTTAGCACAACAAAGTTAGCATTACGTTGTTAAAATTTCCACATACCTAAAAAGAGATTGGTTTGTGAGATGATTTATCATCATGTAAGAAAATACTTTGTAAGACAAATATAATGGTAGTAAAGAAGTGAAATACCACCCCAGTAGTCACATGCTAAGACATCATCCTAAAAAGCATATTGGAAACATTAAAGCGTGATTTTATTCTTAACAGCATTAGATGTTCTGCTGTGCATTGCTATTAACACAAAATCTTTGTTTAAAACCTTCAGAAATAAGCTATACATACATTTGTGTGAGCATATATACGCTTTTCTATAGACTACAAGTGGTAAATACAACTTACAGGAGATCACAAGGCTGGCATTGTGTAATTGTGAGAGTATATGCTCATACTGGTTTTATGTAGTGACAGTAAAACACAATTTAAACAGCATTCAAATGGTATTTCTAACCAGATTTTCTGATCTTGAATGGTTTTCTGTATGTGACAACTGTATAGAAAAGAAATTATGTGTACTACTGAGTATCTAATGTGTGCTGAGCTTCTGACGTGGGTGGGGTTTTTCCTTTCCCAAAATATCCTTACGTAGTTCTTAGGTAGCTACGGGGATACTTTTCTTAATTAAAAAGTGTTTAATTGTATAAACAAACACAGAGAAACTAGTATAAACTCCAGGAATCAGTGAATGGAAAAAACCACACATTATTATTTTACGTAAGACAGTAAGTAGTTAAACATGCATCTTATACACAACTTTGTAGTTTAACATGAAAAAAAGGTGTTCAATAATTTTAAAGTCTGAAATATAATGTTTATAGTTAAACATTTAACATGGGAAAGAGGTGTTGGGAACAGGTGATGGGAAGATTTCTTTTTTCATGTGGGACACAAGAGGGAATACACACGTATTCCATGAGAGATACCTCAAGTTGAGTACTTCTGTCAGAGTAATTTTTCACAAAGTGGATATGTCAGCTATACAATACACACTGTTAAACCAAAAGACAATGCTGAAATGCCATTACTAGTTTTAAGCAGGTCTGCCTGGCCACACAACGGACAAGATGCAAATATTAATGATATTTCTTTAAAATCTGAACCAAAATATTCTATATTAAGATACAGTACTTATGCTTTCATAATGAGCTTAATAACAAACACACTTTTCAACATTTTAACAAAAGGTTTGAAGTTAGAAAGTCTTAACCCTCTCACCCCCATAATCTGTAGTCACAGATAGCTCATAAGAAAATACATCTGGACTGATCAGTTGAAACACCTGAAGAATAAAACTTAATGTAAAGAAACAATTTTTAAACCAGTTTGGTGACCATATCCACTATAAAATCCAGTAGAGATATCTGAAGGCTCCTATAAACAAAATCAGCTGGGTTTCCGTTAATCTTAGACAGAAAGGGCCTATGACACAGTAGCCATGCGCCAAAAAATTATTAAGAACATTCAACAAAAAGATCTGCAACTTCTCTGGGTCAAAAATAAAGCAATTTTGTGGGCAGTCTTATGGATACATACATTTTCCTATAGCATACACATCCAAAGCTCAAGAACAAAAAGCAGAAATCCTCAACACACAGCTGAAGAACAAAAAGCAGAATTCCTCAGCACACAGTAGCTGTTCATCCTTCAAAACAACAAACCAATACTTCCCCACTCTCCTTGCCAGCACTGGCATTTGTAAACCTTTTCCCCTCACAGCTATCTCACTTTGAAGCAGCTAAAGCAAGCTGTATTTGTTGCTGAGTTTTAGCCTCCCCTCACAGAAGGCACACAGCTGTCAGGGAAGCACAATGTTTTATGTTTGAATTCCACTGCAAGGCCAGACCCTGCTCCCTTGAAAGTCAGAGAAAGTTTTCCCTTTGACTTAATTAGGAACAGAAAGAGGTCTTGAGTAGCAACTTTCTTCAGCAATGTCTATATTTCCATGGAGGAAAGTGACAGGGACAAAACAGTGCTACCACCTGAACGAGTGGCCAAAATTCAGACCTGTCATCAATAATCTAGATGCGATCCTACTTACTCTCCTGACAATAGACAGAAAAGGTCACTAAAAACCACAGCAGATTTGATTAATTACATCTGATTAGCAGATTTCTCTATGGGTACCTGTAACTATATTTAGCAGTTGCTCCACACACTACACAGCCTCTCTCAGAGCCTCAAGAACAGGCAGCAGCAGTAGTACCACATGGCTGCCACTCTTATCCTTGCCTCATTTTCACCTGCTGTTAATTTTTGCATCCTGGGAACTGATGAGACCCAGTGCTCCCTCCTGCTCCCCCAGGTAGGTTATATTCCAGTTGACTCATACCAGCTGGGTCTGGTTCAAGAGTAGGAATGAAGAAATCATAGAATCATAGAATAGTTAGGGTTGGAAAGGACCTTAAGATCATCCAGTTCCAACCTCCCCTGACATGGGCAGGGACACCTCACACTAAACCATGTCACCCAAGGCTTTGTCCAACCTTGCCTTGAACATTGTTTGTAATATGAAGGCATGGAGATTTTTCTTCTAAATTAAAATTCTTCCAAGACTTCTGATGACCTGGGGTGTATCACGTAACTAATGTATCACTGATGTTGCTGAGCATTCTTTTTCTTAAGTTTTGATGCTTGAGATTAGTTTATAATCCGTTTTTGAATTTTCAACTTTGGGAATCTTGCCTGGTTTTTTAACCATTAAATATTTTTTATATTGACATGTTCAGACATTCCAATTTTTAGGCCATTTTTAGATCAGTTTTTGTGACTGTTCTTCTTGTCATCATCAAAGGAATGTGTGCGCTGTTAAAAAAATCTTCATAATAAACCACGTGTATAGATACTTTTAATTTGCATGCACACAACTATTGGTTACTTTTATTCAACATAAAAAGAACAGGGAGCATTCTTCAAAACTTGCTTTATGTTATTGTCCAGTTTGTTTCCCTTCTCTCTACAAATTTTCAAGTGTCATAATTATTTGAAATACCTGCATTCAGAATAATTTATTAGAATTATAACTATAACTATAATGAATTAGAATTATACAAGTATAATGACCTGCCAATTCTAAAGGGGAAGAAGATGTCTGCTCAACAAATTCACCAGAGGTATGAGTTGACTTTAGTGATTGGAAAAAAAGGCAGCACAGCTATATGAATTTTTCTGATTTGGTATCTTGATGTCAAAGTTGTTAAACTCACTAATATTCTTAGTTATTGCACAGTTTAAACATTACATATACAAATGATGTTTGACCACAGGATTCCTTATTTCAATAAGAAACCACATGAAATTCAAGTTTCTCCTTGTATTGAAGTTCTCAAAAACTGAGTGTTATAAGTGACTAAAGTATGCTTTACAATTAAGAGTAAAAAACCCAATAAATCAGTTTTGAATTGGAGCATAAATTGTTGTGCATCATCTAAATGCACACTGGGGAAGAATACAGAAGTTCTGTCAAATTCTCTCCCTTTGGCTTCAGCCAGATTTTGACATCCAAATTCATAGTTCTGTCCCCCAGCCTAGTCTGTTATATAGGATTTGGGCATCTGCTTTGAAATCAGTGCTTTTGGGAATGAATTGGTAAGGATTGTTTTTCTCCTTGATGGATTGTTTTCAATATTTAAATCTTTCTCAGAGCAGCTCAGAGACCAGTTTAGTTGATCAATGAGGGCAGTTCAAACAGTTCAGCAGAAAATTGTTTGCTGTTTTATTTAGGATATGGTTCTTAAATGAATTTAAGTCAGATATGGATCAAAGTAAAATGCTCTCTAAAGAAGATGGGGGCGT
>JBCJKH010028790.1:7500-15423 GCA_039877255.1 Loriculus beryllinus | reverse complement strand
ACATGGTTTCGTGTGAGGTGTCCCTGCCCATGGCAGGGGGGTTAGAACTGGATGATCTTAAAGTCCTTCCCAACCCTAACTATTCTATGATTATACCAACTCTTGAAATCTGAAGAATGAAGTGAGGGCTGGAATCCATGTACCTCCAGAACTGGTACAAAGTGAATGTAAATACAGCTGAGACTTGAAAACCTACTCACTTCAGTAGGTGTGCTCCTTGGTCTATGTATATGCAAATGGGATTCTCATCAGCCTGTGCCCCTCCTAGGGGTTCCCAGTACGCAAGTACCTCGTATTTGAAAAAAAAAATATCCATGAACTAAAAACATTAAGCATGAAATCTGTAGTCCTGCATGCAAGTCAAGCAAGTAGAGAATAATTGCCATGGAACATTAGTCTTGTATATTGAGTGAATTAAGAGATGAGCTTGTGGGCACAGTGATAGATCTTCAGAGATGTGGTGGTATGATTTTAGGTCTCTATCTCTTGACATCTATTTAGTGGACAGTATGTTGTTGTGAGTAGGTGCAACACTTAGATCTCAAGTCCTGAAGCTTTGAAACTGTATCTGAGACTTGTTAGTGTTAAACCTTTAGTGCCCAAGGGATTCACTGAGGAGTTGAAATTAAATCCAAGGTTGCTTCAGGCAGTTCTGGTAACATGTCTTCTTGAATGGAAAGCAGAAATACCTTTCTTATTGAACATGATGAACTTATCCAGGACTGTTTTGATTAAAACCTCCCAACCATATGTTCAAGGAGAGAAGGAAGGGAGGAATGTGACAGGGCCTTTTAAGTATCAAGAGAGGCTGAGGTATGCAAGTATACTTAAGTTTTTGCTTTAGCATGTGTGCACTGAGTTGCCACATGGTGAGAAGATGCCCTTTTGCTACCTAAACTTAAGTGGCTAAGAGGACGGCTGACTCTCTGTATCACTTTGTTGTCTTGCATCCAGCATAATGTGCTTTATGCTGTCACTGTTACCTGTATTAATCTGTAAGCTTCCCCTTTTAAAAACAAAATGGAAAAAGAACAAAAACCAAACCATGTTCAGTTGGTGGTGGTGCTCAAGAGATTCAGCCAAGTCCTTTGTCAGAAGACTGTCTAGTCTCGTAATGACATACCAGAATCAGTTGCTGGAAGCTGAAGATGAACTAGTAAGTGGGAATTGGTGCAAGTAAACATAATCATTTCGACGTACAAGTAAAGAAAAAGTTGAATTCATCATCTCTAAGATTGAAAGCCTTTCTGAAGGTAGTGTTAGACATCACAGATCGTTGCAGATAAGTGGTGACTGGATGGATACATTACTCATAATGTTCAGGTGTAAGGTATCTAATTATTTCTTCTGATTTTCAAAGATTCGTGGGTTGATGAAATTGTTCCATCTTTTCAGTTTGGTCAGTATAGTAGAAAAGGAGAATGGGCTCAGTCTTTTTTCTGCACCATTCTTCCTCAGTGTCAAGAAACTGAGAAGAGGAGACAGGACCATCAGTCCTTAGGATCCCACAGGTCCTCTAAGGAATCTGGAGGCAGTGGATCTGTGAAGGCTTGTCAGCAAGCGTCAACCAAGGATGGTTGGTGCTGAAGAGAGAAAAAAGAAAATAAAAACAAAAAACCCAACACCAAAACACCAAAAACTGTTCTGGTATCAAACTACTTTACTGGCTTGAATGCTAGTTCAGTGATCAGCAGTGAAACTGCCCTAGTGCTGAGACCATGGCATTGTCCTCATCAGTTCTGGCACAAATCGGTTTGTTCCCAGCCTGCTTCTCATGGAACTTGAAGAAGAGGAATCTGTGTCCTCATCTCCATCTCAGGAAGTCTTCAGTCGTTCCTTTTTCTGTGTTGGTACACAGCCTTCTTTTGGAACTGAAGATTGGATCCCAAGGATTCTAGGATTGTTCTCACTACTCTGCAGGTTATCAGGTATCTTGAACACCCATGATCCTTATTAATCTTTTGTGGAAATAACACTGTCAGATTCTTCAAACATACCGTAGTGTCTGTGTGCACAGGTGCCGTTGGTTAAATGGGGCTGATAAAGTCGGCAGAAGAGGAAATGAAAACAAATCAGCTTTTTCAGAGGGTATTCTTGTAAGGAAAATGTAAATCTTAGTATACTAAGTGGTGTGGAAAGATCTTAAACAGCAGCTGCACTCCAGCAGTGCTACAGGCAGCCTTCGCATTTTGAACTTTCACCTCGGGACCTGTTCCCGAGGTTTAAGTATTTTCAAGAAAGCAAAGCCATCAGGACTGCTCAGACCTGAGTGCCTACACCACGGCCTCCTCCTGCCCTTTCCAGATACAACAGGCATCCACCAGCATTCCTCTGTTCAGAGCCTTTCTCCTTTTGCCCAGAAGGACCTCAGCAAGCTTTCTTCTGATGCAGACTGGCTTATCTGCAGGCCCCTCTTTCCAGGGAATGTTGTATGTATGTTTTCAGGGTCCTAGGCATAGCCAGCTACCACCTTCCTAATGGTGACATGGCAATCGCATTTCCATGATTATCTCAAGATCCAAGATAACCTGGTGTCGAAGAAAAGATTCAGAATTTGAACTGGTTGAATTGTGTGGCTACACCTAATAAAGAGCATTTTGGTTTCCACTGGGAATTTTTTGGAGACAGTAGCCTTTGGGAAGGTGTGTTAGACAGCTGCTGTTTCAGAAATCTTGATTACTACTTTAGTAATCCCCTGCCTTATGGTTGCTTCTGCTGCAGTAAGACAGGGTGGGTGTTTTAAATCACTTTTGAGTGATAATATACAGAACTGATTATTAATGGCTGGCATCATAGTCATCAGTCCTGCAGCTTGTAAGTTGTGATAGAGAAGCTCTGCTGTCTTGTTTTGGCCTCTGCTTCGAGATTATTTTCATTAGGAGATGCACTTTCCACCACTATAAAGGAAATATATGAACCAAAATTCATGAGCTTTAATTTTAGTGATAGATTCTACTAAACCAAAGCTGTCCTTAAATGTGAGAGAAGAGTTTGAAATGGATCTTTTCAGTTGTGCTTTGTGTTACCACAGGCTTTAGTTGTGAGCTGAAATTCCTCACTGGTTTTAGCAATGATGATTATTTAGCTGTAAATATGAAAACGTATCATACTGCTTGTAGTATAGGTAAGGTATTTAGCACATTAATTTTTGATTGAGGTAAAAATATGTGTTTCAAGATGTGATTCTTTTCTTCCAGGTATGTGTGTTGATTTACTCAACTTTCAAGCTGATGTTAAATAGAAGTTTTCTGGCATCTGCTTTTCTTCCTTGTTCAAAAGGGACATTTCAGTGAGAGTAGAGGTGCTTTTTGGTCCAGTCCCTTGATTCAAACCTGTTGTCACTTTACAGAATATAGAAATCATTGAAGAGACTTTAAAAGTACTTTGGGAAATGAAGAGCAAGACACCAGTTTCTGTCTTAGTCAACCCTTCTGTGTTTTCATTTGTTTTGTTACAATAGTCTCATTTCACTTTTTGGTGATACCACCTTGCATTTTTGTGATGGGAGGGAGAGGAGAAGGTTGATCTCCATGGTAATCTGGCATGCAATTACCATTATCATTTGCAAACTAAATATTATTGTATAGCACTGTCACATCATCAATTCACCTTTTGATTATTATGGATTGTAGTTCCTACACACAAATGTATTGTGTGTGTAGGAACGGATCCTGTTCCCTTGCTACTTCCACATTCTTCTCGGATGGTGGCACTGCCTGGCTGGTTAGCATGCAAACAAATCTGGTTTTTACTTCTTGGCAATCGTGACAAATTAAATCACATCTTTAATACACTTTTTAAAAACTAAATTTGCAAAGCCATTGCAGGTTTTCTCTTCCTTTGTGGAAAGATTCTTATTGAAATAAACGTTTAACTATATTCCCTTTGACATGAAATTCAACAATGCGCTTTCTGCAGGTAGCACTGGTTTCAAGTGATAGTGTCAAAGTCAGAATTCAATGAAGGCTGCGTTCAATCTTCAGTTAAACCCCTTGTGCCCAGCTATTCCATTATATGCATGTTACAGTAAGTTGTACTTTAGTTAGGAGCTTTGGGGTCAGTGCTGGAGGGCTGCAACAGCCAAAGCCATTAGCTATTCCTTTCTGGCACACTGCAGTCTTGTGTGGTTTTTTTAACTTGACTGTAACTAAATGAAGTTGTTTATTTCCTGTTGGAGCTTTGCCATAGGTTTAGCAAACATAGAACAAAATGTTCTGAGTTTGGTGCTCTTAATTAAAGTCATTTAAATCTTTTACCACCTAGCTTGGGAGCCTGCTATGGTGTAGGGCTTTGGGGAGAGATGTGGCTGTTTGGGGGGAGGTGCTGGAGGGTGGAGGGGTGTTCTTCCACTATCCTGCCATGCTCCTCTTCAAGAGCAGAACATGCACTGTGCTGTGAATTGGCTTTTACTGACTGCGTTGCTGCGGTCCAGGGTTGTGCTGGGGGTCATCTGTTACTGCGGGTGGGAAGCAGGGCTGCCTAGAAGAGCCTGCACTCGTGTGTGAGGTGTTTGGGGGTCAGATAAGCAAAAGGAAGCTGTTCTGTGGGTTGTACAGGGGATGTTCAGTGAGTGGATTGACCGGTCCATCTCCACTTACCAAATATAATCGCCTCCTCGGTATCCCAGAAATTATTATTTTAAAGGCTAGTTAGCTACATTCAGATCAATTCTGTGGAAATACCAAGTGGTGCTTTTTGGAAGGTAAAACTGCTTTAATTTTGGAGTGAACCTGACAAGTTGGCACAGATCTTTAATCTCTCCATTTTTCTTTTCTTACAGCAAGCAAGGATTTGGCACAGACATCCTATTTCATGGCTACCAACAGGTTGTTATCCTGAACCTCTTTGTTGCACTGTTGTAGCACACTATAGCTTCCTTTACTGCAGGGCCCCCTACATGTGTCTTACCCTTGTTGCAACAGGAGACTGGGCCATCTCCAGTGGTGGTACCTTCCTGTTTGCAGTGCGGTGTATTGTACAAGGGCCTGATGGCACAGAGGGGTTAAATGCACAATGAGAAGTGTAGTGGTGCTTTCTGATGACATTTTTCTCGATTGTGAGTGCATAAGTCTAAAAGTGGTAGCCTGAATAGCAGCTAAAGATTACAAAACTTAACCTAGAAATCCGAGCGTCTTGGTAAGTACAAAACTATTTCTAGTTTACACTTGTAGTTAATGGCAGTTTTCTCTTAACTTTAAATATATTGATCAAATCTTAACTTATAAAATTGTAGCAGGTCTAAGATCTTTTCAACTAGCTGATGTCTCTTTTCAGATAAACTAGTAGTAGTCCAATGTTCTGCCTTTTAGAAACAGCTCTTAATACCTAGTTTTAAAACTTGAGTGCTTACTTAAATCTAAAGTTCTAGGATTCCAGATGGGAAATGTGTATACATATATACACATTATATGTAACCTGTTGTAGTGAGGTGGAATTAGAGACTTAAGTCTTGATTTCTCTATTACTTCAATTTACTCTTTGCAAAACAACTCTGAGCTTTATTTAAGAGGATTACATTATGTGTAGATAGTTCTTAAGCAATATCAGCTGGCTATTACAGCTCTTCCAAATAAATATTTCCTGGTGGGTGAGGTTCTTGTATTGGAAATAGGCGTTAAGAGAAGCTGTGATAAAGCTGAGAAACTGAACAAATGTCTTGGTGCTGCTGCCAGCTGAAGGCAAGTTCACAAATATCACAGATCTAGGCCTAGTGAAAGCTAAGCCCACAAGTAATTCACCTGGCTTTTGTGGAACTACTGGGTACCTTCTTCTGATTGTCTCTTTGAGAGACTGCATAATCAGCTGTATGGGTTTTACTGTAGAATTGTAATTGACCGTATTATACTTCTTTTTAGTACTTAAGTACAGTAGAAAATTGATAAATTTACTTATTGTTCTTATAGTAAAAACAAATTAAACTTTTCTCCCAGATAAATCCCCTGCCCTTTGTTTTCTTAAGACAGTAAGATATCTTATGAACTAATGTATAACTGTGTTGCTTGACAAGTTCTCTTATTTTGTATGTTAATGGTTGATTTGTTTGGGTTTTCTGTTTTACATGTTTGATTTCCTCTGGTTCCTCATTACGAAATTTGTGCAACAGTCTTCACCTTACCACATTCTGTCTTCAGTACAAGCCCACAGTGATAGCATGTGTGTGCATTCACTTGGCCTGCAAGTGGTCCAACTGGGAGATTCCAGTATCAACTGATGGAAAACACTGGTGGGAATATGTAGATCCTTCGGTTACTCTAGAATTACTAGATGGTAAGTAGGACTGTCTTGCCACATCTTGAAATTCAAGGGTTTGTTAATGTGAAAATGAGGGCATAGTATAGTAAGAGTGTAGCTTTAAGCCTAAATTAAGTCTTGCTGACTTCACATACTGGATCCTATGGTGAAAGGAAGGTACAGCAGAGAGAACTTAGGAAAACAAGCTTGGTTTTGAGACCCTTTGAATTTGCTTCTGTGGGCTGGGGCATCCACATACCTTTTGTTAGGTGCATGTTGGCATCTTGCCTTGAAGTGCTTTTTAGAACTGGGAAAGAAGGAAATCTACTGGTGCAAATTCATGCAGTCCTGATGACCTTATTGCATCACTGGTCCAAGTTCATGGTTTCAGTGGCACTGAAACAACTGTTCTTAAAGTTCTTAAAGCGATACATAAAATTGCTATGCTTATGAAGGCGGTTCAGTGTTAATTTGGTGTAGCTTGTGATTATCTCAAACACTGTATTATTTTTTTCTGGTTAAATGGTTGCTTTAGAGAAGCAAGTGTAAACCTAGAAGACCATATACCTAGAGGTTTAGTATCCTTCGAAATAGTTCTTATTATGATGGAGTCTGAATTTAAGGCTTGCACGTGCTACTGCAGTGGAGGTGGTAGCTCGTGGGGCTTTCAGATCTGTGTATGGGGCTTTGCTGTTCTAGAGTGAAATACTTGTTTTGGAGCAGTGGCAGAGGCCTCCATGCTTGTTAGGACCCAGCACAGCTCCCCATGGGCTGCTTTTTTCTTCTGCTGAGCTTTTATTTCTTACTGGCAATATTTATCTAATTTGAAAGTGAAAACTTGAGTAGCTGTCATGTGAGGCACAGAGCAGAGTGAGCTTGAAATCCCAACTTCAGATGCCTGTCTCAACAGGCTGCTCTAAGTTGTACCTGTAGTTTCAGGCACCACCACCTCTCTCTTTCGGGCACCACCTTCCTTCTCAGCTGGCTCTTGGTTTGTGCGTTTGGTGAGCATGCATCACGTCAGCTTTTAAAACCCAGGAGAAATGTGCTGTGAGCTCACAGTAAACACCACTCAATTCTTGAAGTGGTTTTGGAGCTGTTGTGTGTCACAGATTTGGGCAGACCAAAGGGCTGAGGCAGTTTTGCCCTTAGGAGCAGCTTAGTTCATAACTTGCCTATGGAGTTGCGGAGAAGCCAGTTCTTCCAGACCTGCAGGAGGCCTACTTTTGCATTCAAGTTCTGACTGTACCTAATTACTTTTAGCTTGTAAGTAAAATTACATTTCAGTGGCAACTATTTTTCTTTGCAGCTGTTGAGCATGGAGAGCAGCGCTTCCTTGTGGACATGCTAATTGCAGGCATCTTTGGTCTAGTTTGGTTTTTAACACAGCCAGCTACTTTGCCTCAAACACAAATTAATCAAAAGCTGTTGCTTATAATAAAGTCCTTATGTGATGGCTCATATTTTCTTCAGAGGTGTTCCTGGCTGTTCTGAAGTTTGATGGAATGACTGAAACAGCAACTTAGAAATTTATACTTTAAAGGAAACTTAACTTCACACGGGGAATGCCCAAGCTGAATGGCAAGTGTGTTTTAGGAGCTATTGCTTGTACAGACCCCTCTTGAAATTTTTGGTTTAATGAATTCAGATTATGCAAGGGTAGAAGCAAAATCTTAAATGCAGGCCTGTTTT
>JBCJKH010028790.1:0-2500 GCA_039877255.1 Loriculus beryllinus | reverse complement strand
CATCCCTTCTCAGTTATTAGCAAAACATTGCTAGTTTTCATCAAACCAAATAGTGGGATGCTTGAAAGTCTGAATTCTAATTAGTTTCCTTTGCTTCTTTTACATTATGGTGATCGCGTGTTTAATACCTGAAATTTTACACCACCTTAAGCTGCTCTCTCCCTCTGCCCTGCAATTTTACTGTATAGTGGCTGGCCGTGCTTGGTGATTGCTTTTAATTATTTGATTGTTTTAGCAGTGGGGAGTGGGTGCAAGGGGGTGGGCAACAGGAGCACAGCAAAGGTCTGTGTAAGGCCTTTGGGTGAAAGGGTTTAGTTTGCAGTGAAGGGGACCAAGCAAACTTTATTTTGCTTGCTTTAATTGGGATGTAAATGGATGCAAATTCAATTGGGAATGTAAATGCATTCCCATAACCAGGTCTAAAAATAAATGTCTTGAAAGACTCAGCAGTTGTGCCAAACTGGAGTACCTAAATAATTCCTCTCGTCTCTGAAATGCTGAACTACTTGCACCATTAAGAAAAAGTTGGTGCCAGTAGCGTTCTCTCACACTGCTACAGGGAGTGGCTGTTTCTCTGCTGTCTGAGGTGGATACAGCAAACCCAAATCAAATTTTTACCATTGATGTTTCCATACATCAGTTTGATTCCTCTGTTCCCACACTTACAGTGATACCGTAGTTTAGACATAATGCTCTTTGGCAACACCTGTAAAATTTCCTCTCTGAAGGTGTCTCATGGTGCGGGTCCTCTTGGAAAGCACTAAGTAGGGTAGAAAGGCACTCCCCTGTGTGTGCAGGAAGCCCTTTCTCAGGAGACCTCTTGTTCTTTATTACTTGTAAGAACCAGAGTTTTGCTGATGGTGGAGGGTGTAGCAAACAACATCAGTTCCTGCTGAACTTCGTGAAAAATTACTGATTTTGACCCTAAATAGTCTTAAAATACGGGTTTCTGTGCTCAGTGTCTGCTTCCTTGAGAGGAAAGGTTGAAGCATGTATTTTGAGATGCAGAATTTTACATCCTGTTTGTAGTTTCAGGACCAGTGTAAAACAGCTGGGTTGGCATGCCTGAGAACCCTCCCTTTTCCTAAGATTTGAGCAATAGCTCAGAGCTGTAAATACTTATGTTTAAAAGGAATACCAGGTATTGCTTACAGTGATAAAAAAAGGATAATGTGTTTTCAGGTTCTCAAACTCCAAATCTTGAGGAAACCTGGTATCACAGCAAAGTGGTCACACATACTACTTGGCCGCTTGCAAACTTCTTCATTGTTTCTAGCAATAAAACTACTTTTTAAACCAGTAGGCCTTGCCCTGTTCCCATACTATAAATAATTGAGCAAGCAGTGTGACCCTCCTCACTGGGTCACTTACCGGTCACAATAAAGGTTTTTGAGGTTTTTAAGGTCTCTGACCCTGTCCCCTTTTACAGTAGATACGCTGTTAGAGGTATCCAAATTATCTAGGTTTTAATGTGAAAATCTACAATATGAAGTAAGAAATGCAATGTTAGGCTTGTTCATAGAATGTCCTACCAGGCTGGGCTTCACCTAGCACCCCAAGACACCCTAACCCAACATATTTCTTGGTTCAGTTGTGCTGAGCACAGGGATGCAGTTGCAGATCCCAATTCTCCAATGTGATTAAGTTGAAATAACCTTTGTTGCAAGTACTGGCCTTAAACAAGCCCCTCATTCGGTAAGTCAGGTTAAACAAAACTGTGCTATCACATTTTGATTAAAAACTCAGGTTAAAGTTTTGCAAACCTTTAAGTGGGAGACTGATTTTAGTGTAATTA
Organism: Loriculus beryllinus; assembly: GCA_039877255.1. Lineage (NCBI taxonomy): Eukaryota > Metazoa > Chordata > Aves > Psittaciformes > Psittacidae > Loriculus > Loriculus beryllinus. The sequence goes on along the minus strand of JBCJKH010028790.1, from coordinate 705 downwards.
GCTGAAGTAGCCATTACATTTAAATTGCAAATACCTAATAACCTTAATATTGGAGAACTCCAACTTTAACAAAAGCTAATAGTTTGATTTTAAGACGTGCATAAGGAGGGGAGGTTGTAATTCTGACTTTTGTTAATTACCTGTATATCCTAGAGCATTCATATTCTTTCCCTGCATATGACAGTCATCTCCATTTCATTTCATTTACTCGCAGCTTTCTTGCAGACACCATCTGAGAAGAATTAGTATTCATCATGGAATTATGTACATCCCACCTGAGTTCATGTGCCAGGACTTCTGTTAGTCTGCAAAATAATGTGATGTGACCACAGTTTTGGGCATGCGGACCAACCTGTGTTCCTCAAAAAGGGCCTGGTAACTGAACTTAGAAGATGACTGTGATGTTTGGACTTCTCTTATATTGGCACCATGTTCTGTCATTGTCAGGTGATATCATACCTAAATAAACTGTTAATAAAGACTTTTGCAAGAAGTACTGATTTCTCATTGGTTTTATAAACACAGGCCAACTCTTTGAAGTCAGGCTATTGGAATAAAATAAAGTTTGAAAACTATTGAAGTAACCAAAATGTTGAGTGGTCTGGGGGAAAACTCAGTTTATATGGATCAATTGTAGGGCTGTGCTTCACCATGCCTCTTTCTGAGCCTAGGTGCTCAGAGAGGCATAAGGTTCACTGCATTTCA
>JBCJKH010028789.1:0-19877 GCA_039877255.1 Loriculus beryllinus | reverse complement strand
AGAATGTTAGGGTAATGCAAAATTTTATTTATACCATTTTAGTAACAGCTGTACAAAAAGAGGAAATTACTTCTTGAAGTGTGCAACTATGAAGAGTTGCTGAAAGGCTTCTTGCCCTCTCAATTCAAATTTGGAAAGCAGAGATTGTAAAATTAGGGCAAATGGAAAGTTTTACTGAATACCAGTCTTGCAGTTTAGATTAATGTCTCTCAGGCATTACTAAGAGGTAGGAATTTTGTGGAGTTTTTTCTCTTTGGTGAGAATCGGACAAAAGTTTGCAGTCTAAAGCTAAGTTAGGCTAACTGCCCAATTGCTTTAAAACTTAATTATTTTTAAGTTTGTGTGGGTTTTTTTTTATGAGGATTTTTAATAAGTATTCATTGAATGTGAGTAGTTCCTGACTTACAATCCTAAAAATGAAATTACTGTATTAAATGTAGAACATTAAAGAAGGAGTGCCCATGTGTGCTTCCTCACACTCTTCTGTCAACGTGTTTCAATACTCACCTCATCTTAAAGAGAAGGAGCATTTGGTTTTTCACAGTTCCTGTTCTTCTGCTGAATCTTTAATAGTAGTTCTAGCAGCAATTAGTTTTTCAGCAAGTGTATCAATAGGAAGCCTGAGGGACTGATACTGAGTTACAGCTAAAGTAGAAACTTAAGTGCATTTGTCCACAAGAGCAATCAGTGAAAACCATTGCTTAGATTTTTGAGGTGTTGGAAGTGTTCAAAATGCTCCTACTGTGCTAATAGGATCAAATTTAACATTAGGCTGTTAATATGTGCATGTATTAAAAAAAAAACCCAGCAAGAACAAAAAAACCCAACAACAAAACCAACCTAACCACTCCCCCCAAAAAATCTAGAGATAAAATTGATACCTTTTTCTGTAGTTATGACATCTTGATAACATCTTTATCTAAAATTAGATGTCCTGAATTTGTTGTTTCTATTCAGTCTGCGAAAAGTGTGGGTTTTCAAACTCACATCTCCCATCTTGGGTTCCTGTGAGAGCTGTACCTCATATTATACAAAGGTTTAAGGTACAATGAATCCTTTCTGTAGTGCTATTAGCTATGAATCAAATTAAAAACCTGTATTCTTTTCATGGTTGTATTAATTATGAACACAGAATTGCTGAAGTAAATATGGATTTAGTTTTACTCAGCTTAATTCTGTTCTAGTGCAGCTGGCTTAATGCACAGTGAGTGGTTAGTGATGCTTGGTACTAAATTTGTTCATAGCAGGAACTTTTATAGCAAGAATCTTTGTGGGAGGAGGGCAGCATGTAACTTGTATCTCAGTATATAATTATATATTTTATATCTTATAATTTTTGTATTTCATTACAGTGATTCTGGACGTGGGAGCAGCCTGTTAGACAGAGCTATTGCTGATAGACGACAGCTTAATACAATTACATTACCAGATTTCAGTGATCCTGAGACAGGTAAGAACTGCATATGAAAAATAGAATAGGTAAAATGGTCTGGCTATAGCTAGATTTTACATATGTTCTTTTTTTTTTGTTTTATTTTGCAAAATGGAATAATATTTTCATTGTTGTCATATAAGTGGAAATAGATATTGTGTAGTATAAGATTTTTTATTTATGAAAGACTTGCTTACCATGTTCTTTGTAAATTAAAATATCTATAGTATGGATCTTGCTGAGTTTAGTGGTATATTCTTATGCAAAGGATAAAACTTAATATGCTGAACTGGCCTATTTACTGAAGTCCTGTGCATTTCTTTCCATTCAATATTTGCACATATTTTATTTTAAAACATAAATTAGAAAAATGTCAGAAAACTTTTAATCTCAAAAAACCTGAAGGTATAATTGCTAATTAAATTAATTGAAATATTTAATACTTATTAAAATATAATTACATGGGTGGGTTGGCTTAGTGTAGACATAGCTTTGACATTATGAGCAAAAATAATTTATTAAAAATCATATATACTGTGATATTTTGGTAAACATATCAAAAATCATGGTGCACAGGTGCACTACATAAAAGCTAAGATTATTGTGTGCCAATAAACATTTACAATATGTAATTTTCCTATTTTAACCTGTAATTTGCTTATTTTAATATATGATTTGCCTATTTCAGCTATCACAGTGCAAATCGATATGCCTTAAAAGTCATATAACCAAAAAGCATGCAAGCCATGCATCCTGTGAAAATTGCTGAAGGAATTACCTTGATGGTGCTAGTTCCAGGAATCTTTACAGTATATTACTTGTATGCTAAATACTGTGAGTTTTCTGTTTTATCTCAAAATTGTAACATGCTTCTGACACTTTTCACATGTGAATTTCTGCTTAATCACACTTTGATACAAACAGCTTCTGGGGAAGTTTACCACCCTACGAATTAGAATACACTGACCTATAAATTAAAATACTTGTAAATGTGTCATGTGTCTCTTTGTTTAATATCAGAATTATGCAGTAGAAAAAAAATCTTATTTAGATATTTAACTTCTGAAAGTTAAAGTTGATTTGAATGTTCACTGAATTTTGAAATCATGTAAATAAATTGAAAGTTTTCTGTGCTTGCTATAGTGGCAGTTTTGTTTACAAAGATCAGGTGACCTGATTCTAAGAGTTGCAGTATGACATGGTCTGAAGCATGGCATAATGTGCCTTGCTGTACATTCCACCTGATGTGGAATTTTCTGTCTTCTCCTACTCATGTAATTAAAATGTATATGATAACATTCTAGCATTCAGTGATCATTCTGTATTCTAGTCTGGTTCATAGTTTCATTTTATAGACAGAAATAGATTTTAAAGGTTACATATACATACATAGATAGAAATAGGTAGTTTATTTTATGCCTTCAAAAAAGTGCTTGTTGGGGGGGCATGTTGTGGGAGTGTTTTGTAGTCAGCTCTGGGGGTTTGTTTTTTACAAATGTAGGCACACACTTTGGGGTGTCTTGTTTTATATCTGCCACAGTTGAGAGCATAATGAATTGGTCCTTTTTAAAGACTGCATGTTTTTAAGTAAAAATGAACCCTTATCTAAAGGATTGAGCTTTTCAAGAAGCCCCAAATTCAAATCCTGCAGCCGATTTTGATTGGAAAAGTTAATCTATACATATGTTGTTCTGATTTTTCTAGAAGTTCCAATTAGTCTGCTTTTCTGAATCTTAGCTGTGTTGTTGCAGCTTATCTCTACTGTCAGGGAGGACAAGGTGGGAAATTAAATATATGGTGTCCCTATTTGATTGTATTTCTATAAAAGATAATTGTGAGGATGGGGAATGGGTGTCTGTTTTGTTGGGGAGGTGGGTTTGTTTGTTTGGGTTTTAATTGTTAGTTTTAGCAGAAGAAACCTGGTTACAATTAGGACTACAGTTTTATTATGTACTGTATCTACACAGCGGTATACATTTAATAGCTCCATATCCAAGTTTTGTCCAAGATTCTTCATGTAGAACATTATATAAAAATTTTGCAGAAATTAAAAGGCTATGTTAATATAAGAATAAAAGAAGTCAAACTTGTCAGTGTTTGAATGAGAAAACTTTAAGCAGACTCTCAAATAAAACATTTTTCACAAATGGTAGATGACAGAAACGCTAGATGGTTAAAATGTGAGACTTTTATAGGCTGAAAGAGCTCTTGTGCAGATTTTGTGGCTCCCCAGTGTTTAGAAATGCATAAGGAATTTAACAAATAAATATTAAAATAGGGGTATTCAGGAAGGGTATTGTGGAAAATCCTCTTAGGACAGAAATGTTTGCTCCCCTCCTCTTTATACAGTGTAATGCTACCATATGTATGCATTTATGTGTGTATATACATAAGAAACTTTCCCCTTCTTAACTTTGCTTGCCACCTATGATGATGATGATGATCCCCTTTGCCTGTGTAGTCTGAGTTTGGCCAATCTGAGCACCAAGAAATGAAAACTACAATTCATATATGAAATACTGTGTACTTGCAGTTTGAATTCTGAAATCCTTTTAAAAAATGCGTTTAGCTGTAACGAGTATATCAGTTAAGCACAAGTTGGAATTTGGAAAAAAAGTCTTTCAAAACAGTTTTTTATAGAGTTCTCCCATTTGCATAATCAGAAATTATTAAATGAGTCAAGTTCAAATTTGTTTTACCATTGAAGTATCCGAAAAGTGTCTTGTGGATTTTTTTACAAGGCTAGACTCTTACATTCTGATGCCCTGAACGACAACTGGTAAATCTACTTTAAGTTTGCCTTCTATTTCATCTAGTTTGTCATGAGTGGCATGCACCCATATTTGTATTGTTGCTGAAGGAAATAAATATGGAAGAAAAAAAAAAGGTTTTTTCTCACTGAAGTAAAATCTGACAGGGAGACAGTCACATTTCCGAAGGCAGATACGCATATGCAAATCACTTGAGATTCAGTTGGCTATTTTGGTTAAGGTAAGTTGCACTCAGTCATTTGAAAAACAGATTATTTGATTCATTGTGTATTGGTTGCAGTTTTCTGTTGTTTTTTGGGGGGTTTTATCTAGTTTAGCATGGAAGGAGAGTAGTGTGAGTACAGGGCATTTTTAATTTTTTTTTACATTGCTTTCAGAGAAAGTGGTATTCAATTTATGTACAAACCATTTTCACCTTACTGAATGGTGTAATAAATGCTTTGCTTTTTTTTGGCATCCTTGAGTCCATTAAACCCTGTTGGATCTTTTTTCTTTCCCGCCTCGCCACACCCTTATCATTCTCTTTGTTTCGCTTTTTAGCCTCTGATACTTCCTCATCTTCTCTCTCAAGAACAGAGTCTCCTCTCCAACTGTTTGTATCTTCTCATCTTCCTCATCCTCATCCTAAACCAGATACCTTTGTCTGGCCCCATGCAGCCTCTCCATGCTGTGACCAAGCTCCTGAACCCTGTTCACCTTCTCGCTGTAAAGTGGCTTTCTATTCCTGATGGGCGTGCTAGTTTGTGCTGTATATTTCAGATAATCTTCATAACTGATAAACCATGTTTAAACAGTTGAAATTTCAACAAAGTATGACATCTGGCTGTTCAGATGCTCTTCATTAAATACTGAATGGTTTTTAAGAGTTCCATCAGAGCAGAATGTCATATTGACCCCAAAAGAGGTAAAGTTACAGATGTATTTGATACTCTGTTCTCATGACTGTTATAGAAAAGGATACGGTTTGGTAAAAGAGGTTATTGGCCAAGAATGCTTTGTAGCATCTACTGCTGTAAACTGTTTACATTGCTGGCATCTTTTGCCTAACAAGCCTGTCCTTTCCACAGAATTTCTTTCTTATCTGTACAGTTTTAATGACTTAGTTTCAGAAAACCTTTAGCTAATTGCATCCAAAACCTTCCCTGAAAATTCACGTGAAGGAAAAAAATTGCATAAATATCAATGTTTATTTTCATATTGCAGGTAAGGCGTACTGGAATCATTCAGAAGTATTAGTGAAAATCAGCATTGTGCTATTTCAAGTCGAGCCATTAATTTCATTGAAAGATGCCAATTTAAACAAACTGTACAAACTGTACAGTAATGCTGCCAGAGTAGTTAAGGTGTCAGGGTATAATCAGCATAGTTTTCCAGCCATTTCTTTCTAACTCTTTTTAATTTCTGTGAAGTTCTCCTATGCTTTATGCATAGTGCTGGTTTTGTCACTGCATTTACTATAATCCAATTTTAAGAAATCAGTTTTTGACACTTAGCATTTACCTGAGATAGTGTCAAAGTTATTAATTCCTAACAAAATGTAGAAAATAAATCTTTGAGTATTAGCAAAATTCATTTGTTAAAATAGCTGACATAAGATGAGAGTTTTGAAATCACTAGCTCATGTGTAAGCCTGTAAATAGAAATTAAGGTAAGTGCTTCCTTCCAGGAAATCTTTGTCTTACAGCAGTTTAAGTAGTTGAAGTCTGACATTCTTTTTGAAGCATTTGACTAGCTGATTGGTTGCTATTACAGGCTTGGGCATCGTTGAGTTGAACTTGCTCAGACGTACATCCCAGTTAGCATTAAATTACTTATTCTTTGCAGAGCTACAAGTTAATACAAACTCGTTCAAGAATGAAGGCAAACCGAAAGAATGCAGAAGCCCAAGCACAGATTATGTAAAGCCCAGGTTTTCTATTTCCAACCGTTTCCTAAGGGAAAGGAGCTTCCATTGTATGCATGTGAAGTAGTGGAACCATGAAAAAACCCAGATATTGAAGTCCTTTGTATAGTGTAATTAATTTATGAAAGTGAAAGCTTTCTATCTTTGAGTAACTAGAAATTTGCCTACATGCTTATAGCATGTTAGTATAGTTACCAGACCTGAAAATCTCATGTTCTGTATCTTGCTTAGTTCAATTTTTATTCTAGTGAAAGAAGCAAAATGCATTTTGTATTATTGACTTGACTTTCAATTTCTGTTGAACCGGAACATTACTTAGAGATATAGCAATATTTATTATTGTAAACAGTAATCTTCTTTCTTTTTTTTTTTTTTTTTTTTTTTTTTAATCTTTTGAAATGTCATAAACCTGATTTACAGTTTGAAGATTATCAGAGACCCTTTGGCTTTCTTGGAGTTCTTGGTGGATTTTTTTGTTTGGGATTTTTGTTTGTTTGTTTTTAATCTTGTTTTGGTTTTGTTTTTTGTTTTGAGGGAGTTTTCCCCTCCCTCTTACTTCGGATTTTAATTTGTGGTTTGATCTGTTCAAAGGCAATCCATCAGATGCTTACTTTCATGGCTTTTACTCCTTTTTTTCAGTTTGTAAGTAGTGTTCACTGTGGGGTTTTATTAATTTCTTAAAGACTTAAATCACCTTTTGCTTTACCACAAAACATACATGTTTTGTCCATCAGTAGTGGAAGTTTGGTAGTGTATAAAGCAAGGCTGATGCTCTTTGCCCATTCAGTCACCCCAAGGGCTGTGATCTTACAAGATCTGAATGCACTCAACTAACACTTGCATTGAATAATTAAAGAGGCAGTATTCATTTCTAGAGGGCTGCCAATAAAGATATATTAGGAAGGTCTTGTATAACATAATGGCCAGCTGCCAGAATGTTTTATTAGAGATTTTATGCCACTCCTGTTCCTAAGTAGTATGTTGGTCCAAAATGCGACAACTGCTGTCATGAGTCATAATAAACTACTGCTTTCTCTTCTGGTACAAATTTTGTTTGTAGAATAAATCTCTTTAAAGTACACTTTAAAATAATGAAATGATGAAACCAAGCTAAATAAGGGAGAATGAAGAATATATATCAATAGAAGTAACTGCTACTTTAACCAGGATATGAAATAAGGACCTTTTTCTCTAACCAGTTACATTATGAAGTTGCGTGTTTAGCCTTGAATAGTAAATTGTAGGATTTTTTTTTTCATTTGTTATTGTATTTTTTCATAGATTTTTATGGGGTAGTACAGGAGACCAATTTGGTGGAGAGGAGAAAAGTAAGAAACTACATAAGCCAGCATGTTTGGCAGTGGCTCAGCATGGAAAATCTTTTTCAAAGAGCTGAGAGGATGGTGTATAAATGGTGCTGCCCATACCTGACTGCAAATATCTCCACGCATAACTTTGTACCATAAGTTAAGCTAGCTTTATAATTTGTGATCGCGAAAGGTGTCTCAGACACTTGATGAATTTTATTGGAAAAAATTTTAATTTGGCTAAACCTGCTGCTCTATCCTATCAAATGCAGCACTTCAGTGATGTATTAGTCCTGCAGAAGGTACTGCCTCTTTGTATCATGCAACTACTTTTTTAGCACAGAGTTCTCTGAATGTCACACCACTAATGTTCTTACTGCCAGCTTTGTATGCATGTAAAGTTGAAAGTTATGGGGGGTTTCTTCTTTTCTCCTGCATGAGCATTGCTGCATTTTTTTTATTTTGTGTAGACATTGAAACATTGAGAACATGATGAACATAAAACCATTTAGTAATATTTTCTGTTATGATATAAAAAGAAATCCTGTTACAGTGTTTTTGTCAGTTGGTATTAATGTGTTTCATCAAGGATGACAGTCTATTCAGAAGGAAAATTTGATGTACATAGCAAAGTTATTTTGTGTTCCTGCAAGTCTGCATGCCAGCTAAGTGCTGACAGAGTCAATGTCTTAATTCATGTATGTTAGCCTATTTTCTGAAGAACGTATTGGAAAATGATCAAGGAAACAACTTATTTGCATAGGGTGACCTATAAATAATATTTGAAAAAATGGGTTTCCTGAAGACCTGACTATAATATTTATCTTAAGAAAAGCCTGAAGGAATAAATTGAACACTTTATTTTTCACAGAAATTGCACTGTAGGTGTGACTTGGAAAAGTTACTGTGAGACAACATCTTGGTTAAATTGTGTTTGTAGAAGGCTGTTGAGAAGTTTTCAATTTGAGATTGAATTGCAAGCCAACCATATGCTGGGCTTCATCAAAAGGAGCGTTACCAGCAGGTTGAGGGAGGTGATTCTGCCCCTCTGCTCTTGTGAGCCCCCACCTGCAGTATTGTGTTCAGCTCTGGGTCACCCAACATAGGAGGCACATACTTGAATGAGTCCAGAGAAGGGGACACAAAGATGATCAGAGGGCTGGAGCACCTTTCCTATGAAGAAAGTCTGAGAGAGCTGGGCTTGTTCAGTCAGGACAAGAGAAGGCTCAGGAGAGACCTTAGAGCAGCCTTCCAGTACCTAACAGGGGCCTGCAAGAAATCTGGAGAGGGGCTTTTTTGCAAGGGCATGTAGTGACAGGACAAGGGGGAATCATTTTAAATTGAAGGAGGGTAGATTTAGATTTGACATTCGGAAGAAATTCTTTATTATGAGAGTGGTGAAACACTGGAACAGGTTCCCCAGAGAAGTTGTGGATGCCCCATTCCTGGCAGTGTTCAAGCCCAAGTTGGATGGGGCTTTGAGTAGCGTGGTCTAGTGGAAGGTGTCCCTGCCTATTACAGGGAGGTTGGAACTGGATGATCTAGTCCCTTCCAACCCTAAGTGTTCCGTGATTCAGTAGTTCTAATATGGTGAGTAGAAACTGTAAATTCTGGACAAATGTCATTATAGGAAACTTCAGTGGGAGGTTATATCTTGTTGGTTTAGAAGTATTTTGTTATGATTAAGACCTTCTGTCACACTTTGCAGTGTGTAATGTGATTGTGATTCCAGATGGCAATCAGTAAGTAATCTAAGTAGTGAATTCTAGACCTTGCAAAGACAGTCCCTTGAAGACAAGCTTCAGAACAAGACTAAATGAATGCAAGTGAGTTGCCAGGACCCATTTTGGTGACATTTTGCTTTTCCAGACCTCATACTGTTATATTTCAAAATAAACTGTCTTTGCTACTTGTAGTATTTTAATTTATTTATTTTTTTATCCTTAAATATCATGCTAACAGCAGGTCTAGAAGTTGTGTGAGAGGAGCAAGGATACCTGCGTGTGTGAAAGATATGGTAAAATTTTAAACCAGAAATTACTGCTACTCTCTATCTGAACCTCTGAAGGAAGCTACAACTGAGTGCATTGTAACACTGACAGTGAGGATATGTTTGTGTTTGGTTGAAAGTACTGAACGCAGACCAGAGAAAGAAAAATGCAGATAAGGGTGGGAAGAGAGAGCAGAGATTACGGCAAAACAAGAGGGAGCCTCCAAATAAGTAACTGGCTACATCAGATCTGTGAGATCCTCTCTTTACCCTTAGTTTCTTACAAACCATTATGTATCTTTACAATTTATAGTTGAAATTACTCTACATTTTAGAATGTAATGTGATAATAAGTATCTGAATCCGTCTGGGTTAGAAATACAAACAGCTCAGATAAGTTCGAATAAGAAAAGGGCTTAATAAAATTTCATGGAAAATCAGAGAAAGCTTTTTAGCAGACAGGATCTTTAATTGATCTTTCAATGATTTTTAATTGTCTGTAAAATGAAAGCTAATTGTGTTTTAACAGGAGGGACCAGAAATGAGTCAGATTATGGGTTAGAGCTATCAGCATGAGTGCAATGTAGCTGAAAGACACCATTGGGCAGTGTCAAAAGAGTACTGTTATTTAATGAAAAAAAGCTAGTAGAAATGATGTAAAAATGTGAGTAAGGGCACAGTGGCTGTGATGATTACATATGCAAGGCTGTGCTAGAGGTTATCCTTTTGGAAACTGTATAGGTTTGTGCTTGATATCTATCTTAATAGCCACTGCAAGGAGGGGTTTTAAAGAAACAAAACCAAACAACAACATAAACCCCAATTATTGATGCTCTTGTGCTGTATTTCAACATCCTTAAGTTCACGACATTTCAAATAGGAGTGAACCATGAAGGATTTCAAAGGCTTGGATTTCCAAACAGCCCTGGAGAAGGTTATACTAAGTTTTCTTTATGCTGATTAACAGTAGTCTTTAAAACTAAACTCCCAGAATCCATTTATTTGGGATGTTGTAGCTTAAATTTAGTTGATTATGTTGGAAAATCTGCAGTCTGAATTTCTAAAACAGTTACTTGGTCCATGTTGAATTTTAGATCGTTAATTATTAATTTAGACTACGTTTTTATGTCAGTTGTATTAATTTAGTGAAAGATAGAAAGCAACAATTTCCTAGTAATTTTATTGAAGGACACTTGAAGACTATTACTTTGTATGTAGGTGTATTTTCTTCAGAGTACTAATTGCTACAATATGTTAAGGGGTACCTTTTTCCTAAATAGGAAATACAAGCATTTGAAAAGTTACAGTTTTGGGGAAAAAAAAAAAAAAAACAAAAAAAAACCCAAAACAAAAAAAAAAAAACCAAACCAAAACAACAACCCACCCAAAAGATTGATTTTTTAAAAAAAATTTTTTTCTTTTTTCTACCACTTGGAATAATGTCCAGGATAGGAGTTAATTACCATAGGAAGCACTTGGTATCCACTCTGCTTTAACTTTAACATAGGTGGTACTGGAACCTGTAAGAATTTTATCACAGCATAGTTCTCCTTTAATATAGAAATTGACGTACAAAAGGTTTTAATAATATATTACCATATGTGGTTTATGGTTAAGTACTACAGGCTTGAAATCTGACAGCATGCTTTCTAGATGAAACTACTTGTGGCCTGGCCAGCAGCCAGTCTGTGCTGTAAATAATAGCAAATGTAGGCCCTTTTTAATACTAAATTGAATACTTGCTTTTCAGAAGGAAAGGATTAGATTATATCCTTTGTGTCAGTGAGTCACACCTTTTCTTTACAAATTCTTCCAGATAGATGAGGAGGCTCTTTCATTGTTAGTCCCTGGAAGGCTAACAAGTGACAGGCTGCAGTGACATGCATTTAGAGAAATGGATCTCAGACAAAAAAGGGATTTCTCATGCTTATTATTGCAACCTTTTCTGGTATTTTTCTTGGAATACACTCCACATGCTTCTTGCTTAGACTTCCCTTTTATATTTCTTTAGAAGTTAGGCCTTAAAGACAGGAGACACAAAAACTTTAAGAAGTGTTCAGCCTCGCAGCCTGGAGTTTGAGTCATTTTATTAACCAGTAAAGGAAAGCAAATTCCATAGCCATATACTGTTTCAGGTCTTCAGGGCATTTGTTTGTTCATAATGAAATATGAAATGCTAACTATGTCCTATGCTGATTTCCCCTTGTTTCTGTCAGTTAAGGATTGCACACCTGCAGACAACTTTCCTCTTTCCACTGATCTGCCTACTAGGAATTTCTTCTGCTTTTCTGGTTTGCTGATTTATCTTGTCACACTTTAAGAATTTATGGTTTATGTGGCAAATCCCTTCTTGTTAAAATTCTTAGAAAGCCTGTGATATTAAGAGTGAAGGTTTTGTTTATTTCTTAACTGCTAGTGATTACGATGAGCTTGTGGGGTGCAGTTCAACCTCTATGGGATTCAGTACTTTCTTTTGAGGTGCCTACCATTCTTGACCATTACAGATATGCTGATAGGCTTCTCATCTATTCCAATGTGGAATATTTCAATTCCATTATTTATCAATTAGGCCTAGTCAGTTTGAGATTTTGTGGTATGTAATTCTAAAACAGGTAAAGATACATTGAAGCTTAGATGACAAGAAGGAGTGTAGCTAGAAATATTCATGGATTTGATAAAAAAAAGAATCATGACTAAATGTGCTGTCAGTACTTGGCTATCCAAATTACAGTTGCCATTAGATATTCTTTAGGTACAGAAGCTTTTTTAATTCCACTACTTTGAAAAGGATAGTATTTGCCAATGGGATTCTAATCTAAATTGTAAATGCTTAATTTTAAGAAAATTATCCTTTATTTAGTATGCTTTGGAAATGTTCTTTATGCAAAGTACTTTTTTGCCACAAGGCATTTTAACTCAGCCTTCTTGATCAGCTAAGGTTTACGTTTTGTACAGTTTAATTGGGTATTTGTGCTGGGGTATGATGTGATCTTGTATATTTTAGGTTGCTGGTTTTTTTACTGTTATTAGTCTTAAAATAATCCTCTAATCACACTCTCTGTAAAGACACAGCAATTACTAGCATCAAAGTGCATGCAGCAACCTGAAGATTTCAGTTTATGATTCTATCACAAACCTTTTTTCGGATCATACATTGCCAGAAAGGAGGTGTCAGGTTTAATGGAGAATATTCATAGTAGCAACCCAAAAGTGCGTCAGGTATAGTTAGCAATGCTTAGTGTGGTTTTTATATAGTGTTTCAGACCAGTATAAAAGCTTTCATAACAAGGAAGATTAACCTGACATTTCAAAAACCTTCTCCAAAACAGTTCATGTGAATTAAATCTTGAGGAGTTTGAGAAGGTTAAAATTAAATATTTTATGCAATGTGTGTGACATTTCTTCTTTCTCTGATGGTAATTTTTTATTACTTCTACAGGTTCAGTCCATGCCACATCAATAGCAGCTTCCAGAGTGGAGCAAGCACTGTCTGAGGTTGCGTCATCTCTGCAAAGCAGTGCCCCTAAACAAGGACCTCTGCATCCTTGGATGACTCTGGCTCAAATATGGCTTCATGCAGGTAACATGTGACAGTAAAATTCTTTCTTGTCATTTCCCCTCCCCTTTTCGTTAGTCTAAGGACTTACAGAAATCTGTTGATTTCATTTAAAATCTGTTCTCACTTATCAGGTCAGATTTTTCCCAGGTGTAAGTGTGGCACTGGAGCAAGTCAAGAATGACAAAGCATATTAGAGCTGCTCCATTTAGATAAGACATCAGTTTATAATGCAGCTGCTATCAGTGGAGTCATATCTTCTGTAGAACAAAGGCAGCACTCTCTTCTTGAAGAGAATTCCTGTGAAGAATTTAGTTTTTGAAGTACCTTGAGTATTTGGAAATTGAGATGCCCTAATTCTGTTTGTTGGAAAAAAATATTTGGAAGATTATTGAATAGAGTTCCTGCTATTAGAAAAGTTTTTAATTGAAAATAACTGCATATGTAAAGAAAACAAAGGTTAGTAGTACTATTGAGCAACCTGTCCCTTGCAGCTGTGACGATGAGCTCTCATGTAGTTCTTTTCCTTCTAGCTTCATTAACGTAAAAGACCCAAGATTGTTTTTCTAAATGTGGAGTCATCTTGAGTGGGTTTAGTCTTCTTACGCTGCTTCAAGCCTCAAGCTAAATGCAATGTCACAAGTGGCTGTTATATAAAATTTCAAGCAGAAAATGATGATCCAGTGTAGTTTTACACAGTTGAAAATGTATACCTTGCGACTGTTGATACTTAAATTAGAAAGGTGTAATTCAGAAATCAGTCAGTGATTGTTCTGCTTTGGTCTGCTCTCAGACCTGAGCATTTTTCAGTGACATAATTATTTATTTTCTTCATGTTTACATTCACCAAAACAATGTTGTATTTCTTAGTGTTTTAATTTAAGTATTTTGCATTAACAGTTTTATTGTGTGAAAGTCATACAGGGCAATGTCTGCAATTATTAATTAGTATGGTAGGTTAAAGCCCAGAAGATTGGAAAGAAAGAGCAATGGTAGTGATTAATAGTGATCTCATCTGAGGGTGGAAGGGCTCCTTGAAAGCAACACAAATTAGAACAAGGCAAGGTCCACCAGGGCATAGTGTGGTCACATGCCCTGCATCATGGCATCATTAATTTTAAATGTTTATAGACGATCGCAGATGGCCATCTACAGTAATTCTTAGCATCTATAATGCTAGTAATTTCTCAGCCTTCCTTGACAGCTTATTCCACTGCTTGTTTTCTGTTTCTTAATTTTTGTTGGTCATGTCCTGTTGCTGCTTATCCAGTCCATGCAAGTGACTGCAGCTGTGTTGCCCACAAAGGAGAGGTCTGGACACGCGTTGGAGGTTGCTTTTTAGTTCACATCTTAGTCAGGCTTTCATACACGGTGGTGGTCTGCTGCTGCAATCTGCTGCACAGACCACTTTCCACTCTCAAAAATACCTCTCTCAGACAGCATAGTTTGTAGGCCATAATTGTGATTCCCAGTGGGAGGAAGCATGGGTGTGAAGTAGGAGAGAATTGGGTTGGAGAGTGAACTGAAGTGTTAAAGATCCAGGATACAGACACAACAAAGTATGGAGAGTGCTCTGACTCTGTGTATGGGGAGCAATTAAAATAAAAAACAAGAAATGAAAGGGAGCTGCTGTCTGCTTTCAGAGAAGGTACTGCAACCTGAAGTCTATTTCCTCTCTACTTTGGAATGATGCTGTTCTTGGTGATTCTGCTGGCAATTTGTGCTGCATTTCAGAGTGTTTGGGTATCATGCTATTCAGCTACTTGTCCTAAATGCACTGAGCCTTAAGAAAGGCTCTTTACTGTAGGAACATTCAGAAGAAATTTTCCTTCCAGAAGCATATAAAAGCTGATATTCTGGAAGGTATCTTCATCAGTATGTAAGGGTTACTTGCATAGAAAACAGTGATAAAATTACTTAACACCTTAGCACATGTTCTTTAAATAAAAGTGAAGCTTTACCATTGGGAAACTGCTTCCCTTTTGAGACACATTCCACATTTAAGTATTTTGACACCCTATATAGTTTTACTTCTTGGGGGAAATAAAGAAGGAATTCTAATAAGCTTTAAGTCTTAAAATGCAAGAATTGAGAATTATTATTCCTGTAGGATTATAGAGACAAGGAAGAGTTCTAATACATGCAAAACCTAATGGAATATATTTACCCAAACTAACACATATGATGTGAAAATGAAAGAAGGTACTTTTTCTTACAAATATACAGTGTCATTCCAGCTGTCATTAGTGTAAATGAATATGGTATTCAGTCCTAAGAAGTTCATTTTACACACAGTACCTGGCTTTTAGTTCTTCATCTTGTGTTTACTAATGGACTGTTTCAGCCTTTCATTTCTGGGCATACAATGTAAAGGTGGAAAATCAAGCTTTTTTTTAAATGTGAAACAAAATTACTTCTACGTTTAGTACATTCTCCAGTAACTCATTATTAAAAGCCAGACCTGCTCTCTAAATGATCAATGGCTGTGATGATCTTTGAGAAATGTATCAAGACTGAACTCAATACCGCTATGCAGCTTGATTGGAAAATAGACTGATTTCTCAATAAAATGCAAGCATAAGTTCTGGAGGGGTTTGACCCAGAATGCATTATTCATTTTCTCTAGTTGGAGACATTCAGAAGAGCACATCAGACTTGACACCTCATTTTTCCCTTCAAACTACTGCTCCTGTCTGAGATTTTCCTACAAAATCTGCTGGCACTTGTCTATTTTCCACAACTGATTTATTTGAATTTGCCATGTTTTTGTTTAAGATTTGTTTTCAGTTTGGCGTCATTATCTCAGAATGAACAGTTTTCCTTCTGTTTCAGAAATTTCTTGAATGAACTTTAAAGCTTGACACCTGGCCACAAGCTCAACTTCCATTCTTTCGTAGTTTTTTTCAAAAAGCCTGCTCTGTATTCTATATAACTTTTGGTAGAGAAAAGGAGTTATTTTTAAAATAAGCCTATAATAACTTCAAACATAAAGTTATTATTTTGTTTAGTACTTTTTGGAGGGTCTGTTAATAACTGTCAGGTTTCTCTGCTGAAGTTAGTAAGCAAGACAGCAAGAATTAGTATATGTTACAGTAACCTAAGACTAATTTCTAAGCAGTACTGCAGCCTCTATTGGCTAATGTTAAAAGCCATTGCTACCATAATTGTTTCCCCTCAGGGAATACAGAATTTCAACTGCAATCTGTTAAATTAGTCAATCTTTACTTATTTTTCAGTCTATAATTATTGTGCTAGTAGATAACCACCTACCTAAGTAATTCTTTAATTTCTACATACTATTTTCTAATAACTGCAGCTT
This sequence comes from Loriculus beryllinus, assembly GCA_039877255.1. NCBI lineage: Eukaryota > Metazoa > Chordata > Aves > Psittaciformes > Psittacidae > Loriculus > Loriculus beryllinus. The sequence continues at coordinate 3,599 of JBCJKH010028789.1, read as the reverse complement.
TTACTTAGTACCTTTGCAGTCTGTATACGGTTATATTTCTCATATCTTTTCACTAAACAATTTGTGAGTGTGTATTTAAAAGTGTTTCAAGTCTGATGATGCTGGAGAGGAAACAGTAACACCAGGAGAGCTCCAATGGTTAGCATTTAAATAATGTAGTGTATTTTATCTTCACTAAAATCTTCTTTCTCATGCACTATATTGACTGTATAGCTTTTAGAAAAGCACTCAAGAATGAAGTACCCAAAGCTTTTCCAAAATAGTTTAGTTTAGTATTGGTTTGGTTTGGTTTGGTTTGGGGTTTTTTTGAAAAATTCCCTCTTGGTACAATTCAGATTTTATGCTGTATGTCCAGCTCTCAAATAATGGCTACAACTTGCTCTTTGGATTTTACCAGCAGCTTGTAAAAGTAAAATCCTAGAAAATATTACATTTGCTATTCTTCAGTCATACAGTATCATTTCTGACTAGGTGAGACGGTTCTTCTAGGGTTAGGGGAAAAATCCAAGTGATGTGGGACCTGCAATTTCATATTTTAGTTCTTCATGTGGATGAGATATTTTTCCATTTAAAACATTCATTAGTTTCTAAAAATATACTGCATTAATTCGTACATCCATATGGATATACCGTTTATGTTATGTGGAACATGTTCTGTGAAATCACTAAGTCAACTTAGGAGCAAAATAAAACTCTTTTGCTAAGAAAATATGTATGTTCTCCCATCAATAAGATAAGGTCTTAGAGGAAGAATATGATTTACTCCAGCAACTCTACAAAAATTGGTTAAAAAAAAAAAAAAAAAGAAAATTAGCAGGACCTTTAAACTGTGCTTACTCACCAGCTGCTCCTGAAAGTCTGGATTTTGTTAGTCATTATAAACTGATTTTTATTAAAATAATTATAAATATTCATAGCAGGTGTCACCTGTAAGTTAAGGTTTATATGTTCTGCTTTACTGAAGCTGTCTAGTAAGGGATACTATTAAATTTGTTAAAATTATCTCAGAATAGTGCTTCTTTAATGGCACTCAGACATTAGTCCCAGTCAGAGTTTTAGGCATAATCACAAATCCACTACTGTAGTGTGAGATCCTCATCTGATAACCTTTAAACCAAGGTGGGTGGCCTTGTACTGTACAGTAGGAAGCATGTCTGGAACAGTGGTAGATCACTTTGCTGTTTTGATGGAGCATTTAGATTTAAACCTTAATCTAGAAGACTTGTACAGTGTTGAGGTTCAGTTTTTCTAGGGTCTATACCAATGTAAAAGAACTAGATAACCCAAACCAGAACCTTTATCATCTTTTTCTTGTATGTAGTATTTCTTTATTCCTCTCTTCTTTTACTCTTTTAGCTAGAGATTAAGATAATCCAGCAGGGTAGTGAAATAGCACTGTTGAAGAGTGTCATAAGAGCTATTGAAGGCAAATACTTCTATTGTAAATTGTTAATCGCTTACTGAATGAACCTTTTTTCCCTTCTAGTCAATCTGATTTGGACAAGTGTGTGTCAGGCTACTTATCCCCTTCCCTCAGGAGTGATTTATTTTAAATTAAATGCAGCTTCTTTATTTATGAAAAAAAAAAAAAACAACCAAAAAACAAGCTACAGAGTTAAATATTTTTAGCCTCTGGAGGATATTGTAGATAAAATGCTTGGAAATATGAACAAATTTTATCAAATCAGAACACCAATTAAGCAATTCACACCTGCTGCTAACTTAAGTGGAAAATTTTTCATATCAAATAACATTATGTTTCATTATAATAATATTATTATAATAGTACTGCAAGATAGGAAATTTAGAACCAGACTCGCCATTTAGTGGTTGGTAGCTGGAGCAATTGCTACTGCTTCCTTAATGGCTGATGTGAAATTCGGAAAACCCCATAACTAGTTTGGTTTTCTTACCTACTGTAAGGATCTCTGTGTGCTGTTTTGTGTTGGGTTTTCTGTTCTTAAATAGTACTGGAATGCTGGCATGCTCACATCTTAAAAAATAAAACTCAAATAAAAAAATCCTAGATTTCAATTAAATATAACAAACTCTGAAGGTTTTGTGGTGTTTAAAACAGCCATTCAGAGGTTCAAATTCCTATCACATTTAGTAAATCAACTTTCCTAAAAGAATAATTACTTTAAAATAATTTGTGTAATAATTTCTTTTAAGCTGCAGGGGTTTTTTGGGAAAATAGCCTTTATTTAGAATGAAACTATTTACAAACACAGCACAGTGACAAGATCTAGTCATTGTATGGTGAGGCAAGAATCATTCATTGGTCCTCACATTCCTTCCACAGCTGAAGTCTACATAGGAATTGGAAAGCCTGCTGAGGCCACAGCGTGTACCCAGGAAGCAGCTAATCTTTTTCCAATGTCACACTATGTTCTCTACATGAGAGGTCAGGTGGCTGAACTTCGTGGAAATATTGATGAAGCCAAACGCTGGTACGAAGAGGCCTTATCTATTAGTCCTACCCACGTGAAAAGCATGCAGAGGCTGGTAAGTCTTGAGCCCGCATTCCTAAGTACTTTGTTTCAGCTGATGATAACAGTGTTGTGAAAATTTGAACTTGGTATGGATAACCCATGGCTTATGAGTTTTGGGTGCATATTAGCAGAATAGCTTTGGAAACAGTCTTTTCTGACTTTTTATTCTCTTTTCTCTGTGTGTTGGGACATAAAAAGGATCTGCAGACAGTAAGACTATTTCAGTCCTAACAGAGACTCCAGAAAAGTCATTTGCATCTGCCTAATATTCAGTGTCGTTGGGAAATAAAGTTGCCTCACGGTAAGAGAAGAGTTGGATACTGTAGTCTAGAAGAAAGACCAGTTGCTCTGCTTCTAATTCCAAATTAAGGGTTGAATTCTACGTGTTGATTGATTACTTCATGCTATTTGATTTCTTGCGTTTTCAAAAGTTATAGAAAATCAATCTTGCCCTCAAAGGAGCCTGTAGCTTTAAGTATGAAGGTGCCTTCCCCAGCATAAATGCAAAAGTTTGTTTATATACATTTAAATATTCAGTGCTTACTCTGTTAGGAAAATTACTTACTTTCTTTAATTCAGTTTTCTTCCAGATACAGCACAGTAGAACAGCTGCAGTCAGCTTCTTATCCAGACTTTTTGTTCAAAACTAGAAGCTGGTTTCTGCCTAGGTGCTTATAAATTATTCAGAGAAATTTCTTGTGCATCCCTGAGGGGAACATAAGAGACAAAAGATCAGATAGGAAGGCAGCACAGGAGAAGTTTTTTCTTTCACCTTTTCAGCATTTCACTATATTTGAGCCTACTGACAAATGCCAAAAGGTTCATTTTTCTAAAGACAGAGGCAGCTGACCTAAAGTAGTACAGCTCAGAAAAAATGAAAGCTTATGTTTTTCCAGATATCTTTTTACCCCTCCTCTGAATCCACCTTGGAAAAAGTCTGTAAGTACACAATGCTCTTCAGGGCTGAGAAATTAGCTGCCTTAAGAAGCATGCAAGGTGAAAATTACTGTGCTTATAATCTGGTTGCCATTTAATGTGCTTTTCTGTTTGAGTGCCAGCTGGAGGATAACTATTATAGAATCATAGAATCGTTAGGGTTGGGAAGGA
>JBCJKH010028785.1:13175-34863 GCA_039877255.1 Loriculus beryllinus | reverse complement strand
AATGGGCAGAGCAGCAGAATGAATGGGACACTTCAAAGAAAATGAAAACCATTACTGGGAAATCTGTTTATAGAGAGGATGAATGATTATGAGAGAAGATGCCAGCAGAGAGAGAACACAAGTGAGGGTGCTCTCTGCACAGCGCACAACATAACTCAGAGGGGTTCAGACCTCTTCCTTAGCACTATACCTTTGTGCAAATTGGGGGTGAAAAGCTCTCCCTCTACTTGTCCCCCCCAGTCTTTCCAGCAAGTCCCCCTCTGATGCCGTGGGAATAGCAGAATTCCTGATCCCCCCCCATGCACCTGCTCCTGAGCCCCCAGTGGGGTGACTCCCCTCTCCCTCCCCATGTCAAGATGGGATATTAGAAGAAGTTATTTCCATTGCCTGGTGTAGATGAGAAATGGATAAACATCATGTCACTCACGTTCCAAGTGGGTAAACTCCATTTACCCTCGACACCACAACACAGAGACCCTGCCCTGAAAACTGCAGATTTTATCTGAACCTTACAACATTCTCACACAGTCTCATCCATCTCCACTATTGCCTTGTGCTAAGTTGGCCAAGAGCTCTGTGTTGCATGTGCACTGCCCTGGGACCAGAAAACCTGCACTGATTCCTCTGGATCCTGTTGTAACCTTTCCTGAATCTGTTCAACTCAACTGCTGGAAGCCAAAGCAGCACCTGGGTTTCTCTCTATTGAGGAAGAGATAGGGAAGAAAGGGGCTGACAAGTATTCCCTTTTGGCACTGATCATGCAACCAGTGCCATCTTCCACACAGGGAGCCTAAGAGATTTCCATGCTCCCATTCAGCATCTGAAGCATCCAGGCAGATCTACCAAGGCAAAACAAATGGTCCCTTGTCATCCCTTCCTTCATCAGCCTTGCTCAACAGAAAACATATGCCCAGACACAAATGCATTGGTTACCCCCAAAATCACTGCTGTGGCTGAATCTTGCTTGCTGGCAGATAGAGAATAGAGAAAGGCAAGCCATACAGGCCACAGTAATGGTACATTAAGGCCCTATTTAAGAACCACAGCTTTATGCTTGAGCAAGGAGGTGGCAGTAGAAAAGAACCCTCAGCCATCCTTGTTGGTTTTGGCATAAAGATGCAGAAAATATTTGTGCTTCTTCAAATACTAAGAATATTTCCACCATGAACATTGTGGTTTTCACAGCGCTCTCAGGAGATGCAGGGAGAGCATGTGATACTCCAGCATTAGTCCTTCAAGAGCTCAAGCAGTGATGCTAACACTGCATCAATGCAGGGCACCAGCTGATGGAGCCATCAGTTTTTCCCATGCCACTGACTTCTTCAAGAGGAAACAAATTCTTCCTAGACATGTCCAGGATAACTCCAAGAAGACCCCAAGGAAACTTGATGCCTTCACACTAGAATGGCCCCCGTTCTCCAGGGTCCATTTAGCAAAGCAAGGGTAGAGCTGAGACCGTGCTATTGCCTGGGTTATGTTCCAAGACCCTCAAACAGCATCAGGCCCAAAGAAAAGCAACAACTGGTGGGTCACTGGCAAATGTAGCTGGGAAGCTGCCTAAAGTCCTTCCCCAGAGCCTCTACTGACCTAGCATCTGCGCATTCCTTCCATTTCCATAGGAAATCACTGCTTATCACACTGGGAGTGAACCAGATCCACTGCCCACCCAGCTTTTGCAGAGAATCTTTATGCTGCCTTTTGTGTAGGTGGGCACCATCAGCTATCTGCCACTCGAATCATCTCCCATTACAATTTGGACTTCAATAACCAGAAGTGAAACATGAAAGTAGGAAATAGGCTGAGCTCCAGCCAAGCATGAAGGCAGCAGCTGTGCCAGCTTGCTTTCAGTGGCTCATTTCATCTCCTGCTCTCAAAGGAGGGACAGGGAGCACAAGCGAGTGATGGATTGGCTCAATGTCAGCCACCCAGCATGGATCCCAACTTGTGGTGCTTTTATGTCCCATATAATACCCCCAGTGTCTTGACAAAGTGATAAGTTGGCTTTTGTCTATAAAGAGGTTTTCACCTGTTTTTACCCATTTAAGAAGCTGACTTTATCAGCTTGATCTGTGAAATGGACAACTGAAGCGTCTTTCCTTGTGCCTGGACACACACGGCACTAGAAAAGCCCCAAAGCAGCACAAATGCTCAGCTGCCTCTTCTGAGCTTGGGCGCACAGGGCTCCAAAGCAGGTTGGTATTGTGTGCAGACTTCCATAATCCTTGGTTCTCCTCCAAGGAAACCTTCAGCTTCTTACAAAGAGACCCTTCAGGTGAACCAACTACCAGCTGGTGCCACAACTATAGGTGCTAACAAGAAAGAGGGAAACACAAGCACTTGCCATTCCTTGTTNNNNCAACCTCCCACCAGCATCAGTCAACATGGGTGACCACACAAGCATTGGGGTAAGCTGCCAGGCTCCAGCTGAGCAGCACAATCAGAAAGCACTCAGGCTTCACTCCCATGGTTTACCATGATGTCACTGAAGCCCCCGGTCCGTGTATTTATCTAACAAGAACAAATGATTGGGAACCACAAATTGCAAACTTATAAATATGTCTGAGAGGTGACATCATAACAAATGAGATGAGAACAGAGCTCCGATGACTTATGATGTCATCACAAGCCCTGGATGGATGCACCCCCCTTGGATACAATTCCACAGCTTTATTTTGTTGGAGGTGGCTTTTAAATCTGAAATAAAGAATAAAAGACTTTAATCTTATTTCTCTCCTTGCATTCCTACCTGAGGCCAGCTCCCATATTTACTGCCTTCTCTGTTTCAGAGCTACCAAGTCTCATCCCAACACAGACTACAACCTCGAAAGAAAGGAGCAGTGATTTAAACTAGGTAAATAAAGTTGGCTGAAAACTTAAGGATTGATGAGGACATAACAAAGTCTTTGGGTTTGTTCCTCAGCAGTTTTTGAAGAAGGTTGAAGTGTGAGAAGGGAAAGAAATCAGAGTGTTTTATTTGAAGCTGTTAGAGAGCGATGCTGAGGATGCTCCAGGTTCCATTCGTTTTCTAGAAACACTTACAAGGCCACCCTTAAAAAATTCAAGGATTGAAGGCTTCCAGAAAGCCCAAGTCTGTGACTTAGATGCTGAAGCACTGCTGGAGGGAAAAGAAATCACTTTAATTCCTGCAAACTTAACATTTGCATCCAAACATGCTGAGATACATGGCTAACGTTAAGGTATTACATACGAGAGCCAGAAGGTCTCAGACCAGCACAAACATCCATACTGTAGGAAAGCTCAGCAGGATTTGGGATGCCAAAACTTATTCAGCTTTTGGAAATCCCAGTCCCAAGCTGGATATCTAAACTGGAACCAGCACTGGAAGGGAGCCCGCTCTGGTGAAGGAGGAGGTCTGCAAAACCAATGCAGCAAACCATCTCAAGTCAGTGTGTTCTATCATTATATGAGCCAAGCGTGATGCCTGTGGTCCAAGGATGGACCCGAACAGCCTCCCAAGGTCACCCCCAGCCATGTTAGCAGCTTCTCCCCATCACAACACTGAAGGTTCAAGTTTATTACCCACAGCTAAGGTGCAAGAGGGACAATTCCTGAGCAACCAGCTGTGCAATTGTCCCAGGGAAGATCTGTGCCAAATGTACAGAGCCTTTCCTCTTGCTTGACACCCAGCTGGTGTTTCCACAGGACACCATGCCAGGTTGGCATAGCAGCTCTGGGGTTTCTCCACTGTACTCCACGTGCAGACCTTCTCCTGCCATAAACAGCAGCAACGTCCCTAAGTGGAAACTGAAACCTAAACCCTCTCTCCTGTAAAGCTGGAGAGAGACTGGTGTGGGAGGCAGGAATTGGCCCACTGGGTAAAGTGTAGGATGAAAGCCTTTGCCCCAAGCTTTGCAGAGCTCCGAGTCAAAAGAATACAGCTGGGTCCACATCAATGGAGGAAAACTGAATTTACTGACAGCAGCTTTGCTTTTCTTGGGAGGGTTTTTTTCAGTCCACAGAGCCAGTTCTGCAGGCCACATGCTGCAGTGAGCTTTGAGAGGCCAAAGCAGTATTTCCTTCCCCCCCGCACAGACTTCCTATATGAGACGGGCATGTCCTTTAGCACCTCTGACCAGGTAGAGAGCTGTGACAAGAGGTAAACATACTGCAGGGATGAGCACAACACAGTTTAGAGACCAAGCAGTCTACATGCATGAAAACCTGGGGATCTCTAGCTGACGTTTTGCAGGGGGTTCCTATTCCTATAGCCAAGCAACACCAAACTTCACCTCAAACCCTGGGCTTTTAGACACTCAACCCCATCATAGCTTCTGCTACAAGCCAAAGGTTCAAACCCATCCAAACTTCATCAGCAAAGCTTTGCTCCAAGATCCAAGCTCTAGGTTTTTAATGGTGTATTTACTGATGAGGTGAAATATGAATCTGGTTTTGACTTTAAAAAGCCAATTGTATTTTGGGGGCGGAGGGAGGGGGGAAGGGGTGCTCTGACCTGACCCGCTAATCTCTTTTTCTTCCTTTAAAGTTGTCTTCTAAATCTGCACATTAAAGGTGATTAGATACCTAAGGGACTTCCCATGTCATTAGTTAATACTTTAGAGCTTGTTTTGGTTCCAGCTAGCAGTAATGCAGAGCCCTTTTGATAATACATCACCCTGCTCAAATATGCCTGCACAGTCTCCAGATGATATAACCCCACCAGTGTCTGCCTCTGTACAGCTCACAGATTGGAAGGGTCGGAGACGAGTTTAATTTAAAGATGAGCCGCCCTTGGGCTGCCAAAGGAAATGGTGTGTCAGCTACGTCAAAAATAGATACTGTTGTGCAGATATATGGAGGGAGAGATGGACGCTGCCAGTGCTATCAATTACCTGGATTGCCTTTAAATGTCAAAGCAAATCCTTACCCATTCCTTCTCTAAAACCTAAATCACTGAGAGAGACAAGGTCAACCCAAGCAGGCTGGAATGCTGGGAGAGGGAAACATGGACATAACGTTGCGTGCGTGAGGGGGTAATTTGGGCGCACACGTATTGAAGGAGCATTAAAAGCATATTGACTCGTGGATTCGAGTTCTGAAATAGCATTGCTGGCTTTTCAGGTGTCATCAGAAAATATCAGTCCCCAAAAGGAAGATCCTTCCCAAGTCAATAAAAGCGATTTTCTGGACTAAATACATTCACAATTCTCATGTCACTCCTATTTTGCATTGTTTCAGGTTTGTGGGGCTTTTGTGGTTGGTTTCCCCCTCTTATTTTCCTCCTGTGGGGATATAGGTGCCTTTGACAGATTCAAAAGAAACCACACAAATCTAAGCTGCCTTTGGGGAAAACCAGAGCAGGCTATCTCTGTATATACTTTTCCCCCTCTCACCGCTGAGCAAATAATACAAGCAGAACACGTGCACCTACATATCAGCATCCTTCAAGGCAGACCTCCTGGGAAACAGCATGAAATGATCCCTCGGGAAGGGCCCCAGCTCTTTCGGGAACAGGATATGGGGAAATTGAGGAGTGGGGGGAAAAGGGGAAATCATCAAATCCTACAGGTGGGTAAATAAAAGGAGACAAAGTTTATTACAATAGAGAGGCAAACATAAGGTTTAAGCTCAGTCTCTTAAGAAATGAGGTTTCTGCAAATCAGCCTGCACATGGGATACATATATAAAATATAAATAAAATAAACATACTCATCTCCCCCGTCTCCAATAACTTCCAAATTTGTTGGCCAATTCCAACCCAGCTCGGTGGAGGGGGCAGAGGTCTTACAGTTCCTCTAAGTTTTATGAAAATAGGGCCCTCTCTTGTATCCTGAGACCTATTAATGCCCACACTGCAAGAAATTGTTGAGCTCACGTTGCAGCTTATTAGTAATATTATTAGACACTGGAGAATCCACAGGGCACAGGGAAATATTAAGAACGCCCCAACTGCAGGAAAAGCTTCAGTTGGAGTTTGCACCTTCTTAGACACTAGAGGATCCAACCACAAGACACCAACTGGTTGAACCCCCCATTTCATTACATCTCCTGCTAATAACTACTTCTTTTACATAAAGATATGTTGTGTATTCCCAGCCTTGCCTCACAGCAAAGTCACACCAGCCAATTAAACTGAGCTGTAATTTACAGTTCCCTGCTTCCTTCACCTTCTTTCTAGGAGGGATTAGTTGGCTACGCTGAGACACAGGGAAGAATGTAATCACAGGGGTATATTTATCACTTGCGTTTTCACTGGGAGCACTGGCTTGATTTCTGTACCCTTCTTTAACAGGATCATCTCGTTTAGATAACTCCGCAGCAGGCCAGCAACCAGATGTACATGAAGCACTGATTTCAGTGCAGTGCATCCAAGAGCCAGGCCACTTCCCATGCATGGGGACAGAGGGTAAAAATGTGAAGAATTTCAGATAAACACATTTGGAAAGGCACTTATAGCTACTGGATGGATGAAGGCAAGGAAGGCAGGGGAATATTCCTGCACTGAACAGGCAAAGAGGGACACTGCTCATCTCTTGAGGCATGTTAGTAAGCTGCTCTCTAGTTCTAGATGCTTGGAGCTCTGGCTGCTCAGAGATCCTCAAGTACCGAAGACATTAAAAAAGGAGCCTTGTAAGAGCAGGGAGGCCACTGAAGAGGTGGAAGACATGGATCTGATCTATGTTAAGTCCTAAATGACAGCTGTTTCTGGTTGAGTTCAAATGGCTTGCCAAACTGGGGCAATACTCAACACGAGTGGGCACAAGGCTCCCTTAGCAAAGTGCCACATGGCTACTGCACAGGGGAACATCTGCTTTTGTTACCATCATATACACAGGACCAAGAGTGCCCAAAGGCAAAGACAATCCATCTCAAAGGTTTCTCTTTGATTCTAAAGAAAAATACTGTGATAAAATAGCTGTGGAGCTTTAGATGACAACCATATGGTAACACAACAGGGTACAGCCCTAGCTTGCTCCAGTCCTGCAGGCCCATCTCCAGCATCACCGGGCATCTGCTCAGGACGCATCAGCCTAATTGTCCCCTTTGCTATCCGTTCCCACAGCACAATGAAATAGCTCTATTCTTTCAGGGACTCTTTGTCCAGTCGCATCTACATACGACAAGCAGAGGTTTTTAGGTGGTTTCAGTGTAAAATAAAAGACTATTTTAAGTTCCATGTGTCTCTGCCAGCTGAGAGTCAGGATGATGCAGGTGGCTGTGGGAATAAGTCAAAGAGTCAGCAACGGCCTGAAGCAGAGCAAGCAAAAGACAAAAGCTGCCCAATGCTGCTTTTACAAATACCCTCCCACAAAGTGGAGGATCAAAAGGTTATTATGGGAAGGAGAAGCTCGCCGCTACACCAAAGCATTAGTTGATCCCGTGAGAGCCAGAATGCCATTAATTTCAGCAAGGCTGGGAGCTGGTTCTTCCTTCTCTCACCAAATGGCTCTGAAAAGCCTGGAAGCAACCACAGCCCCACCAGCTCTGCAGAGCAAGTGCAGCACAGGCTGGTCAGAGCCACCTGCCCTAAGCACCCTGGGCTTCATTCCAGCCTCCAGAAACCAGTTTTGGGGTCAATGGGAAGTTCATCTTGGCCCTCAGGAGAAGGGAACTTACCCATCCAATTAACAGCTAGAACACTGCTGCTTCTATACGTGCAGACTCCCAGTGGTGTTGGGGTCTATATGAATAATTGATGGCCAGATGGAGCTGTGGTTATCAGTATGACTGCAATGCTGTGCTGGGAAGAAATTCCCAGTCCATAAGGAACAGAAAATGCCTCTTTCCCTTCTCACACAGGGATACTACGACCCACTATCCCACTACGACCATGCTCTTGTTGCACATTCAAGCCTGTTTTCATGCACCGGACACAGACTCCCATGATGGTCTCCAAGCTTTTCACCCGGTATGGGCTCGATTCTGCAGTCTCAAAGTTGCAATTTCCCCAGGAATGCCTGGAATTTCCCCCTTTATGCAACACACGTTCGGCAGGTTCCCGCTTTGATGAGTGAATATCTTCATTTACCAGGGGAAGTATTCCCACACACATGCTATCTCTTTGAACAACCCAAGCCACCAGCTTAAACCCAAGGCAGATGAATTGCCCTTCCTCCTTCTCAAGGCCTCTAAACCCCTTGAGATTTACTTTTAAAGGGTGCATGTTTTGATTTAAACCTCACAGCTCAAAGCTGACTGTCTTCTCTCCCATTGCTCGTTTGGCATTTTGCAGACTGCAGGATTTTGCCAACTGGAATAAAATCCTTTTTTAGTGTTATTAAATTATCCATGCTTCAGAGATCCTTATTTTGCAAGCGGGATTCCTGTTTCTTGGTTTATTAGTTGAGGAAAGGGTTGCTTTTATGTTACGCTATTTGATAAATGACAACATCAAAGAGAGAGAAATAGCACGGTGGTATCTCAAGATTGATACTTTGGAGTAAGAGCTCTCTTCAGAGCATACCTGTCCTTTGAGTTTTACACTTCTAATTGAAGAAAGAAGTTGAAGAAACTTCTCCAATCCGAGTTCTATATTACTACCAGAATAAACTAATTTAAAGACGAATAATGAGACAGCCAACAAAATCAAATCATCTCTCTCCCAGGGCACCCTTTCCTCCTCAGATCCTGTTGGGAAGATGGGAGAGCACATACTGCATGGACTCCCTTCCCTGCAGGGCCCAGTGCTCTCTTGTGGTTTGCTGATTTGGGGGAGTTTTGACCTGGAAGAGCTGAGGATCAAGCTTATAAATAAGGGATATCTCTGGGCTGGATGCTGGATTAATGCCAGTCAGCATCCAGCAATGAAACCCTCACCTGCGGGTGGAGAAGCGAGGAAGAGAAGAGTTTGTCAGCACAAGGCTACAAGCAGCAGTTCTGACCCCATTATAGCTCCATCTGCCAGCACACACCTCTCAGCTTCAAACTCTTATGGAGAACCCCTACTTTTAAGACAAAGCATCCTGGTTTATCCTGGACCACACCTGAATCCTCAAGCTGTACTGGTCACTCCTCTACTGGGCTGCAGCCAGGGTCCCTTTGCGCAAGGGGGTCGGAGCAGCGCACTGCCATCAGCAGGGGAAGGTGGAGAACTGCTGGGGACCGAGCAGGGACTCTATACACCACCACGAGCCTGGTTTTTGCCTCTGAGCAATGCCTAAGTTGTTATTTTGTCTGAAGGATTCCCCGTTTTGTGGCAGCTCACAATAAACTTTATACCTACAGGAGTCAAAATTATTCCTTCTCTATGCTTGTAAACTCCCAGCAGCATCCCTGCTCTAAACCCAGCTCATGGGTTCTTTCTGTAAGAAAGGAAAAAGACAGATATAGCATTGTTTCCAGAGTCTTCCCATCTGCAGAGCTCAGTGAGGATCAGTGTCCAGTGTGGATTCAAACCTGCATCCAGGTTTGCCTTGGCCTAAGCACTAAACGGCAGACAGAGGATGAAGTGAGAGGCTACTTGTGAGTGAGCTCCAGCATAGCAGAGCCATCAGCCCAGTTCAACACCAACAAAATCAAAGTCCAGAAGAGAGCAGAAAACAGGGGTTTTATCTCAAAAAGAGATGCCATTTCTGCCTTATTTCAGGTTGAAAGCAAAAATCGAAGTCAAGATCCTAAAATATTTTCCAGAATGGAAATTCTGAAGTACTCCAAGATGAATTTTTCTTTTTTGCTTTAATGTGTGGTCCAAAAATCAGAACCAAAATTGAATCAGAAGGAAAAAAAGAGGAAAAAGAAATATCTCAATTTCAAACTGTTTCTGAATTTCCTCTGGAATTTCTGAATTTCCGCAGTTGAAGTAGGACCTGTTCCCATAGCACCTTCCTCAGCAAGATGGATACTTCTTAGGGAATCTTCTCCCTGTCTCCATTTTGGAACAAGAAACCAAGTATCTCATGCTCAAAATAAATTCAAAGGAATCACAGTTGCAGCCTCACAACCAGGACAAAACCACATCTAAATCTTGTAGCTGGAGAAGACAAAGCCATCCTTTCGAACTTGTCTCCTCTGTATCCCCTTTGTCTTAGTTAAGGGTCCCATCTCCAGCACTCAGGATGCCCCCTTAAAGACCTGCTGCTACAGGTTAATAAGACTCCCTGGTACACTGGAAGAAGATGAGCAAAACCCACGAGACCTGTGAACGCCATTGGAATAAATATATCCCTGTACCAAAGTAAAATCAGTACTAGGCAGTGACACTGGGGGTTCAATTCTGACCTTGCTTTAAGCTCCGGTGTGTTGATTTCTGATTAAAAGGGAAGGGAAAGGAAGGGGAATCTTTTTCCTGGTGAGCAGAGCAGTCGGATGGCTTGGGACAGCAGCAGCATCGCTCCCAAATCCGCATCATTTCAGTGCCCTCTCGTGGCCACCGCTCCCCGCTGCAACCGGCCCGGCCCCCGCCGGTGGCCCGAGGGGAGGAGCATCGACGGAGAGGGATACGGGGAATGATTTTCCCAGGGATGCTGGCAGGACCTGTGTGTGTTGCTTAGGGACAGCAAGATGCTGTATCCAGGTCATTAGGACAGTTTCTCCTCTCTAAGAAGGTATAATCTCTTTTCAAGACGAACTTGGGTCTTCACCTCCTGTAGCAGTGACTTTCACCACCTCATTAAATCACACATTAAAAAGCCTCTTTTCCATCTGCTTTCTTGACAGAGCCACCAAGGAGCTGAAGCTCTTAGTATTAATCCCTTCCTGAACAGCTTCTCCATTTTACACTACACAACACCAGGCACATAAGAGGACCCTCCACTGGGCCAGGTAAAACAAGCCACCCTCTTCAAGGACATCACCCCTAGGCTGTGTCCTTTGAGGTTTGTCACCTAGTGCCACAACAGGGACCACATATGGAGGAGCATCAGGTGTCCATCAGAGCAGTGAGCTGGAGTGATGTTGCAGAATAGGAATGTGCCTTCACATGCATAGAGTAAGGATTCCTGCCTCTTCCCTCAGCTTGTTGTGGCCTCTCCAGGGCAACCAGTGGAAGAGGACCACAAGCACAAGAGGTGTTGCAACCACAACCAGGTGCTGCCTTGGCTGAAGGGAGAGGCTTGGGATGGAAGCCTGTGGTGAAAGTCTCCCTGCAGGCCTGCTAGGTCTGATAGCTTAGTAAGAAGCAGAGCTTGTACATACAATGAGATGAAACCATGAGCAACTAGAAACATGTTTGTCCTGGGCAGAAAGATGGCACGAAGGACCCTGAGGTCCTGCTTCCTCTACAGCAGGACATCCTGTGAGACCTGAAGACCCCTTCATCATTATACCACGTTCAAATAGTGATGTGGGTACATGTTGCTCAGTTTTCAACACCTTGACTGCCAACCTATTAGTAAGACCCAGTCCTTTCCCAAGTGAGAATAGCAGCATTCAAAGTCTTTCTGGTGCTGAGCATGGCTTGACCTATTCTTCCAGCCTATGTTGATGACTTGCTCTATTTTCTACAGCAGACAGGCCTGAAAAGGTATTCTGCCTTTTAATTTCTATCTAGTTCTAATAGCATCAGCATTATGTGCCCCCCAGAGAACTCTAAATGATCCCTTCTGTCCAAAGAGCTTCGGAACTCAACAGGGATCATTTGGAGTTCCTTTGCTGTGAATCTGAATTCTTCCAGATTCACAGCAAAGGAACTCCAGACTAAATATCAAGAGAATGGATTAAATCAAAACCTAATCCCATTCTGTTTGTGGTGCATGACTTCAGACCCCCAGGAAAAACAAATCTATGTCCTAACCTACCGGGACAAAATCCGTCCCATATAATCTGCTCTGGATATGGTTTTTCCACTCATTTACAAATCAGTTTCTCTCTGCAGTTCAAGTGTTACATTCTCAGATATTCTTTGCATTCGTGACAACTGCAAATTAGTCTTCAAAATCAGCTGTAATACATTTACAAATAGTACAGGAATTTGTAAGAGAGGGATGATCTCTGGTACAAGTTCAACTGCCCATTTGCACAGCTGAGAATTTCATCTAAGCCAGCACATTAACACTTCCCTTCTCAACACTGTTAAAGGGTCAGTCACTTCATTAAGCTTCCCATGAAAAGCATAGCGCAAATAGCTCTGCAGAAAGAATCTTACAATGTCCTCTATTTAGAGGATACAACAAAATTCCAGATGGTCTTGGGATTTCTATGGGGAGCAGGACCCCACCTTGAGTGCTTTCAGTCTGGATGTGTTTCTGGTTTTAGGAAGTGTTTTCTGTGATACCCTTTGCCTCTCCCTGCCACAAGCATTTTAAAGGGAAAAGTACTCCTTTTACTTAAAACTATTATTCACTTGGAGAGGGAAAAGAAAATTCCTATTACACATTGTCAGCCAAGGAGGTGGTATTGCCATTGTACAGCTGATTTACCAGGACAAGAGGAAAACAAAGAGGTTTGGTGTCAGTAATGCCAATAGACTAGGAATGGCAGGAAGAGCAGGGGAGTCCCCCCAGGCAAAGCTGTTTTGCTCTACAGCTCTCCAAAGACATAAGGACACACTAAGGAGGGTCAAAAAACCTCCTTTTGGTCACCTCCATTGTTGGCTTCTTTAGCAAGGGTCAGGGTGAATTCAGTTGTGTGGCACCTTCCTCCCATCCTCCCTTGCACACAGAAGTATTTGACAGCTTGGTGAAAGTCAACTTTGCTTTGGGTCCTACTGGATAGGAAGGATTACTTCTGCACAAGGGAAGGCAGGGACAAAGGACTGGGGTTTGGGTTTGTGCTGCCGTCTCATGCTTTGTTCAAGCAAGGCCGAGGGAACAGTGAATCTCAGGGGTTTTACTATTTTAAGGACTGTTTTTAGCTTCTCTCTCCTTTAATCTTGTCTCAAAGCAAGGAAGAGGAAAAAGGATCACACCTTTTTCTTAAGCTGGCAATGCCTCAGTACCCCAAAAGCGTCCACATTAAGCCTGAAGCAGGTTATTCCTAGCTGCTGACAGACACAGTTGAATGACGACCTTGTTCCATCTGACTCAAGTACCAGACAGGACAGGACTCGGGACCAAAGTGTGGGGAAAATCCAGGCTCTCCACCCTCAGCCAGGTCTGGAGATGCATGGAAGCCCAAGACCCAAGCCCAGGTTTGCTTGTGAGAGATGTGGGTGGGACAAAAACGCTCTCTGACACGATCCTGTTCGCAGCCAGCAGTAAATCCACCTGGGAGGAGCAAGAAGTGAGAGCAAGCGCTTTGCAAGACAGACCTGTAATGCCAGTTATACAGCACCTATGCACAGAACTGAGCCTAAGGCTACACTCTCACTGCTCTCCAAACATCCCAGTTTTATGCATTTCTTCCAAACTTTGATGAAGGATCTACTCCTCAGACCCAAATCCCTGCCTGAGGCATCACAGGATGGAGTGAAAGTTTCTTTCTGAGGTTGGATTTCTCTGTCTCCAGCCTGTTTGTGCTGTTCCACCCATTTCTCAGCCCTTGCCAGGAGCATGGGTTCCTGCAAGCTTGTTCTTGTGGAAGGCAGAGCCTTGGAAACAGCAGAAAACACGCTTTGTTCCCAAGTTCCGCCTTGGTGAAGGCTGGAGGTGGAATACGAGGACATGCCCAGGGAAACCCAGCTCCAAACAGCCCTGCTTGTCACCAAACTGACACATTCTCTGGGCCTTTTCCAGCCATGCAAAACAAATAGGGAGGAGGCAAAGTGCTCCTGGGCACTGCTTAAAGTCATTGCCCTGCCAGGGCAATGCTGGGGGCAGGAGGAATAAAGATGCTGTATTCGCAGCCCTGTCTCACAGCTCCTGGCAGAACTGTTGGCCCCCACACAGGTTCACCCTCCTCAGCCACAAAGCCAGCTACGTGACCTCAGACAAGTCCTTGCTGTGTCACCAAACACACAAGAAGCAGAGGGTGAAAACAGACTAAACCCTTCAGGGCAGAGATCGGGCATGCCAGTGACCAGCACAACAGACTTGGTACCACTTCTTAGGTATAACCATGCTGCTTGCAAAGCCCTGATGCTACCAACTGCATGAAGAGCATTTGCGGGAGGAGAAGAACCCTTTAGCTGCCTGGTGAGCCCGGAGTGAAGTGTGATGTGGAGCAGATGAGCTCTGTGGTATCGCATGCAGAGCACAGCCCTGATGGCTCTCAGCCTGCCAGACTCACTGCTGGCACAAAGAGGCCAAGGTGTTTTCCTCTTACTCCACCCAAAGCTGGAAGAGACCAGACACTTCCTTGCAGGCATGCAGAGCTCACCCACAGCCCTTCCATCTCCCCTGCCAGCAGAGACTTCCCAGGTGAGAGATGAAAAGCAGATGCCATAAACCTGCTTGGAATTCAAGTCCTGTGAAAACAGCTCCCAAAAAGGACTTTGTATTGAAATAGAGGGGCCTTAGCAAGAGCCTGGAGAGAAGACGTGCCACCATCCTCTCCTCTGCCTTGCCTCCAGGACATCACTGCTCACATGGCTTCTCTCCAATACAACTGTCCTGATTGCAATCTACACTACAAACACTGGTTGCTTTCTGGCAGAGGTGATTTGCTGCTGCGGCTATTGCACTTCCTGCAGACTGAATCCACGATGGTGACAAAGGGATAGTCTCAGCAATAAGATACATCCATGGAAGAGGAAATTAGTCATGGATATAATACAAGGAGTTCAGCTGTCAAGACATTGCAATTACGCTCACATACCCGGCTGTTTGAGGCTTCCTTGAACATCCCTGGCTTTTAATTATAGGTTCTTCTATATTCCATTCTCCCCACTCCATACTTTGACTCATGGCTTCAACTACTAAGCAGAACAGGGATTTCCATGATTGCTGGAGCTGGAGGTAACACCTCCCATATCAGACCTCCAGGTATACACCACAGGGGAAGCACAGATCACCCGGGTGCGTGGCAAAGATGCAAACACAGGGAGATGTCTCCTTTAAAGGGGTGGCTTTGGTGCACCTGGTATTAAATTCATCTTGACTCTCTGCTGGTGACTCAAGTCACATGAGCAAATTCAGCTATCAAGAGTCTGAAAGTTTCTTGTTGGTGTCCCCAACATGATGCTTTACCAGAGGATACCCAAGAAGAGCATCCACCCATCCCCTCACCCATGGCACATGCCCATGTCTTGCAGGTTCCCAGATAGAGATGATGTCTGGCTCATTGATTGCAACCTTGGGCATTTTCTCCTAACCACACTGCTTAAAACAGAGCTAAGAGGCAAAAATCAAAGATATTTTCATTTCAAGCTTCAAAGAGGCTACTTGAAACAAAAAGGAGCACTTCAGCAAAGCATGTATAAACAGGGAGCATCTGGTCTTTCCCCTGGCAGCCTTGAGAGATGCAAGAAAAGAATGTCAGGTAACAAAAAAGATGCCTTGGTGTGGGTACAGGTCTTCATGAGAGCCCACTGCAGAGGCAAAGCCCTGCACAATGATACACACCTGGTTCAGGTAGTTGAATTTGCTTCAGGAAAGCAGCTCTTTGTTCTCCATGACCATCGGAGAGGAGGCAGGCAACCATCTGCTTCTCTAGGGATATGGATACACAGCCAGATGCTGCAACTTAATGGAAATGTTCCTCTGGGTCAGAGCCAATGGCTTTCTTAACGTGCCATCTTCATCTCAGAAAGGAAGAGGGAATCACTTAACAGCCTCTGAGCAGGGAAGTCTCCTGGTGAGCAGTTGTATATTGGAGATCATGCCCCACACTTGCTCTGAGAGCACAGCTTTTAGTGCATTCCAGGCCATTGCCTGCAATAGCGTTGCTGCAGCCTCTGGCTTCATTGGGTCTACCTGCTCAACAAGGATGAGCAACAGAGCATATCCACAGGAGAAGTCTCTCCTCTCTGGGCAGAGATGCTCCCCCCCCCCATCATACCCTGTGGGAATATTTTCTCAGCTACTATAAACTACTGAAGAGACACCTCTGCCCCATGAGCTTCTTTGTGGCAAAGCTGAACTGCAACCCAGCTCTTCATCTCTGGAAAGGCATCTGGGAAGCATCTCTATAATTAGCTCTGACTTTCCTCAAACCACATAGAAACCCATAGGGTGCCTAGTTAACCTTGTCACGAAGTCATAGCAACAAACCCTTGTAGTACCAGCAGTGTTACTACTTCAGCTTCATCTTAATAACCAGTAGTCTGGCCTTATATCTGAAAGCCAACTACTGATCAGCACATGCTATCAAATTCTTGTTCCATGTAACCCAGCTCCTGAACTGATCTTTGAGCAGCTTTCATCCCAGGTAGTTTCAAAGCAGAGCACTAAGTCACTAATCTCACCACCCAGAACTCATTTCACAATTGAGCCTTTTTGTTTCAGCAAGACAGACTCCTTGCTCTAAGTCAGGAGATCAGAACACGGCCTGCAGGGCTGAGAGCTTGGGTAACACCTAGAGAACACCAATACCCTCCTGACGTGATCCTAATAAATAATAATGAACGTGGTATAGGTGAGCAGATCATTTTAGACACCCAGAGACTTAACTACAGGTGTGTTAAGTACGGCAAAGCTGTGAAGTATGTTAAGGGATTTAAGAGTCTGTATGGATTGCTGAAAAGCAATTACCCAGCAGAGCAGAAGACAGCACCTCTGCTGTCTCATCTCTACTACACAGCACCAGCTACTACAAAGGAGCTGCTTGAACAGCTGCAGGTGCCAGCCTTGTAAGATAGAAAATGAAGATTCCATTCAATTGAGACCAAAAATGTTCAATAGACCAAGAGCAAATTGTCAGCCTGAAGTATGGAAGCTGCTGCAGCCTCTTCAGAGTCAGTAAATGTCTAAATACACTGTATATTCTGGAGTCAAGAAACTGAAGCATCAGTTCTGGCTGAAGCATGAAGCCCAGGTTCACCTTTCACTTCTCCAAGAACCACCAGCTCAGAAACCCTGTCTTCATGTTTCAGAGGACTTCGTGCAGAATTAAACCCATTTCTCAGCTGACAGAACTGCTGTGTGACCATTTCCAGCCATTTATATCCCAGTCCTTGTTAAGAAATGCCACTCAATGTAGTAAGATCAGCGTTGGAACCCACGGTCTAAAGGGCACCCCAAGGTGCATTCTGTACCTCAGATGTACTCTCTGCTGTAAAGCTGCAGCATTGCGTTCCTTTGGGGTGAGTCCCACCATCCTCTAAGGTGAGGAGAGATTGGGAGAGCAGCAGAAGACTAGAAATGGAGAAAACCATCCCATCTGCCAAATGAGCAATACAAGAATCAGAGTTGTTAGGGTTGGAAGGGATCTCTGGGGATCATCTAGTCCAAATCACTAAGCTGACAAATTCTACCCACTCTGTGCCCCTGAGTCAGCTCCTGACAGGAAGCCATGGGAGTTCAGTTGATGGGTAACTGAGAGCCTAAGAGCACACAATGAGAATTTTCACTTAACCAACAAATGCTGCCCCAGTGTTTTTGGGAAAGAGATCTGGGCTAAAACATGGACAGATCAACCTAAAGCTGTGATCAAACTGCTCAGCTGCCACCTGAGCTCATGATACACTCCCTTATGCAGCTGGAAATACTTCCAGGAGTGTTTTCAGAAGCAGAACATCTTCAGTACATTCAGCCCAGGCCCGTTCAAGAGCCAGCTACTACAGAAGAACACAAATGTGCTCCAGAGAACCTGGCCTTTAAATCCCAGCATATACTGGCGATCTAGGCATTCAACACACCATAGCTACTGGAACCACTTTGGTATCATACATAATGGCTAAAATACTCATCCAATGTATGGGAGACCCAAGTCTGATTCCTTTCCGAGAGAAAAACCTAACTGCATAGAGCTGCAGTCACAGAGCTTCACAGGGTTTGGTGGGGAGCTGCCTACCTTGCTCTGTCCTTCATTCCCATTGAAGCCAGTGAGCTTCTAGAGAAGACAAAGGCAACAAATTCCAAGCCAACACCCCCTTAACAGCAAATCCTGCCTCAAAACAAGAAGCATTCCTTGGTTTATTCTGCTTAAACCTTGCAGCTTTTCCTGTGCAGTATAAAAAGTAGATTTTAGCTGTCACTCAAAGCTCTGGTATTTTTCAGTGTCATCCAGCTATGGGTGAAAGATTGCTCAAGTCCATTTAAGCCCTATGTACCGATAGCTCCTGCTGCCAACTTGCATTGCCATTACATGCCCAGTGCAATTCTTCAGATGCGTGCTTACATCAAATTCATTCCTGCTTTCAGAAAGAGGGCTCTGAATTCCCTGGAGCACCTACATCTGGCCTCAGCCTCTCTGAGGATGTTTTTACTATCTCAGAGTAAGAAAATCACACCATGGATTTGTCTTTCCCTCTCAATTCCCTCCCACCCCACACACAGAAGAGTGGGAAGAACTGCTTTAGTCCAACTTCTCTTTTTTGTTGAAAACAGACAACAGCTTTATTTCTACTAAAAGCTGGGAACCCAGAGGTAGGTTTCAGCATAAGCAGGACATAAAGACATCCACCTCTTGCCAGGACTTTGTGCTTCTCTAGCAGCTTCAAAAAAAAAAGGCAAAAAGAAACTAATGCAGAGCCAAAAAATACCACTTGGCCTCACATGGGATCAGATCAAACATCCAAAGGCATTTGAAATTCCAGGGAAAGCTTCCTCATTCTTAAGGACTATACCCAAACATGCAGAAGGAATGAATTTGGTTCCTTGCATGTCTCTTATGATTTACCCCCATGATCAATGTAACCCAGAAGTTTTGAAACAGAATATTCCAAGTGCTCACCTACAGCCTATGGGAGACATAGGAAACTCTTCAATTAAAAGATAATAAACCATGATATGTGCAGCATTTGTTTGTCTGAAATTCAAAAGGGTTTTCAGATCTATCTGCTTAGCCTATCTCCTACAAAAGCCGTAAATCTCTCTCCCAGCTAAACCAAACCATATTCTTACGTTTAAATCATATGAATGAGCTCAAAGACCAGAGGAATTTGCAAGCACCAGCCCTTTTCTTCTTTGCCAACATACCCTGTGGCCTTTGACAAGCCTCAAAATCCAGCTTTCAGAAGTGCAGACACTACTCGTCTTTCATTTAGGAAAGACATTCTGCTGCTGACCTGCTGGTATTTGCACAAGAGCATGCCAGGCTGAGAAGGATATGCCCTGATCCCATAAATACTATCAAAAGGCAGAGATATGCCATGCTTACCTGGCTGATAGCCAGTACACATCTGAAAGGCACCCTGGATACACAACTGGGTGGAAGGAAAGCAGTTGCTGATAATTAATCAACTAATGTGAGGCAGACAACTGAGAATCAGGTCAGGGCAAGAAGCACTGAGCACAGGAATGGTAAAATAAGAGTAAATCTGGACAGTTTGAGTACAAAAATCAAGTGGCACATGTCCATCCTGGCTGCATTTCCCCAAAAGATCCTAACACACCACCATCCACTCTTCCTGGGAAAGCACCTTCCCAACCTCAAAGGTAATCCTGCAATACAGGTCCCACCATAAGGAGAAATTCTCCAACACGATAAAGGCTATCTGCAGCAAAAAGCACTGTTCAGTCCTCATGAAAGTCAAGGTGAAGAATGATGTGCAAACCCAAGGGGCTCAGTTTGTTATGAGTCCAGAAAGTATGCTGCAAAGAGTCTGGGATGTGCCTGAGCACACACCACACAACACTCAAGTGGGGCATCAGATGCCTTGTTGCACCATGAGAACGCCAAATCCAAGGTCTCATCCTGACAGGCAGGAATTAGGGATACCAGCAAGATATCAGAGCGAAATGGTCTTTCAATCTCAGCTTTTAAATGAAGGCCTTTGCTGTTCAGACTTCAAACACTTTGGAGGAAGGTACAGCCACCTCTTAGGTAACTGGAGATGCCACCTGAAAGGAGAACAACACTGTTTCCATGCTGAATCAAATCACTTGAGTTTGTTTCAGCAAAGGGTTTAAACCTTCACCACCCAAACACAACAGTGCCGAAGAAGAGAGAAAGCAGAAAACTGAGAACAAGGCAAAAAAACGCCTGTGAATCTAAGCCATTTTTGCAATCCTCAAATATTTTTGCATCCCTGAGGATCCACCTTCCCTCTTCCATACAAGCAGCAGTGAGATGGTCTCCCCTTGGATGATAACCAGCAAGAACATCATGTTTAAGCTTTGAGGACTGAGCGTTCCCATAGGATTCATAGATGGCAATGCTGAGCCAAAAGGATGCGTTTAACAGTTGCTTAAGTTCTGGCACCCACAAGTATTTCCTTGTGATAAAGTCCAACACAGGCAGCCTTCAGATGTTGTGTAAATAGCCAGCGCTCTGGCACAGCTCCTTCTCTTTATTATTTGTTTTACACAATCCCCAAGTGTTTCATAAACACTAATTATATCTCCTGATTCCTCTAAATGAGCTGCAAGTGCTTCACAGATGAGGAAACCAAGGCAAAGTGAGCATCGCTGCTTCCTAATAACACATCGGAGGACATAAGCAGGCTGAAAGAGCTTTACTTCCTCCCACAAATGAGGCCTTACTAAACATAAGATGGTACCTTTACTGAGAGTTAACACTGGTGTCATCTCAAATGTGACTTGAAGTTTCCACACCATTAAGAGGAGTTAATGTTAGGACCTTCTCAAAGTTTAAGCTCCCCTTAACACTGCAGGGATCTTCACTTCCAGCATCTTGTGGTAAGCTGTACCATCTGCTGAACTCCTCAAACCATGCACAGAATTCCTGGAAAATGGATCCCATCCCAGCTCTCTAGCTAGATCTTGCAGACAGCTTCAAAGCAATAACAGTACAACCAGTACTGGCACAGCTATTTCTTCTTGGCATTTTGCCCCGTTACATTACTAAACAAGCTGAAAGTATCACCTGGGTTCAAACCAGGTATTCTTAAAGATGGCTTTATCAATCCTTGTGCACTTCCCAGGCATATTATAGTGCCAGCAAATACCAAAAGAACCAAGAGCACCACAAACGAGGCTGAAGTCCATCAGAGTCTCCAGGAGAGTGCTAAATGCACAGAGCTCTTGTTTGATCATCAATGACTTATTTGCAAAACAGGAATAATAAGCCCCAGCGCTAAAGGTACACGCACCTAGAAGTCACTTTGGTACAGAGCACCCCTTTGTATTCCACCATCTACTAAGTGTTGTTTTGCAGGGAGTGATGTGCGTTATGAAGAGGAACTGAGAGATTAAATTCAAAGGCATTTTATAGAAGATCAATGGACACAGTATCACTGGCAGAGTGAGGCCTCAGGTCTTAGCCATATGTTTCCCCATCACCCAGAGGAGGATATTTAAATAGCTGGAGATAAATGGCACACGACCAGCTGTGCTCCTTTCCTTCCCCTGAATCACATAGGAGTAGTGGGGAGCACTGCAAAGCCACATCGTCTCACATCATAGCATGCTGCCCAACGTGGAAGGCATTTCAAAGCCAGTGGAGCATGCTGAGGCTAAGTAGTGCCATGTATCCTTCATGTTGAAATGAGACCAGTCTTAAAGAGAGGTTCATAGGTGGTTCTCCCAAAAGAAAACTGCAACTATTGGATTTTTGCTAAGCCTTGTCACTTCCTTAACAGTTACCCATCCTGATTTCAGACAATAAACCACTAACAAGCTGTCACTGGTGGGGAACACACCCACATTTCACTGGTGAGCTCCAGTGCCAACACTACTATGACATTTTAACCCAGCACTCTGAGAAGCTGCTGCCTTCAAGCTAAAAGAGTCTAGGCACGGAGGGTGTTACACCAGCCTAGAGAAAGGCCTGGATGTCACCTGAGCCCAGGTTTTGCAAAAGCCTTCAAAGTAACAAACCTGCCCTAAACCAGCCCTAAACCAGCCCTAAACCA
>JBCJKH010028783.1:0-39794 GCA_039877255.1 Loriculus beryllinus | reverse complement strand
AGCGCCTCAGCACCCTCACAGGGAAGAGCTTCTGCCTAAGAGCTTATCTCAATCTCCCCTCTTCCATTTTAAAGCCATTCCCCTATGTCCTATCACTACATACCCTTGTAAAAAGAGCATGTATATGCTATATAGGCTGCCTTGGCAAATCAGGTCCCTTTTGTACTGCAGATACATGGCTGTTAAATTTTCCCTGCTAAGGAAAGGACATACATATGTCTAAATACTCCCTTTTGTTCAGATTTTTATAAGCATTTTGCTTTACTGAGGAAGATCCTCAAGTGTTGTAAATTTGGCAGGCATCCACCAAAGCAAGAGGAGCTCTATCAACCTACACCAAGTGAGGAGCTTGCCCCCAAAGTATGCTTGCAAAAAGAGAGTAGGCTTGGTGTAGGAATCCTTTTGTTAATACAATTAGCATATTTGTATTTACAGCGTTTCGAAAAGTTCTGTTAAAAATAAATTCCTGAAGGCCTGGATAAATAAATAGTTGTACAGAAGAGTCCTCTGTAGCCACGAAGTTGCCAAAAATTATCAGTAATCCTCAGTCAGATGGAATGTACAGTTGGCAAGGGCATGGCAGGAAAAAGTCCTCACCAGTTCTGCCTCGTATTCCCATACAATGAGGGATGCCAAGTTTTTCCATTGGTGCCTGTGATGCAGTTGAAGATGGGAGTGTTTGTCATTAAGGAGACCTTGTTTTAGTTAAATAACCAATGAAGGGCTCAGTTCAGTTGCATATTTTTCCATCACTAGACGTCAGTTTCACACGAGCTGCTTTATTTTCTTAATGAAATCTGACTCTCATTTCTTCTCCCTGCGCATTTAACTCAATTTAGGTCAAAACATAGAATATGCAAATGAATAACCGCAAGTCCAGCCCACTAGTGATGTGGTTTTCAAGTCCTGAATAAAACTAAGAATTATTTACAGACTAGTCTGGGGCAATATGTGCCTTGAAAACTGACATCCAGGATCCTGGCAGCTGATGCAGGGATTTATTTAGGCTTTAACACTGGTAGGATCTATAAATTGGGGGGGTTGGGGTTTTTTGGAAAGTGACTGGTGATTTTAAAGGCTTTTATTCTGAGTGATGAAATTCAGACAAATGAAACTGCCACATGCTCCCTGCTGTCTGAAACGCTGCTTTATTTCAGCCCTATGTAGTAAAGCTTCACGCTCTTGAGGAACCCCCAATCACTTGTCAATTCTGTGTATCTTGGCCCCTGGACACAGTGCATGTAAGTGGATAATGGATCAAGAGCTGTTTTTATTTAAAACTGTGGAATTCCCACTTGGTTCAATGGGAATTACACCTGTTCAACCAAGGGCAAACTTTGGACCAGGAATTGAAACCTAAAGATACCACTGCATAAGAGCACAGGCACACCGTGCAATCACAGCCCTGCCACACAGCTTTGTTTCAGAAGTATTGCATTTACATCAAGCACACCCCAAAAATGGAATAACAAAGTAGTAAGAAAACAGGAATCTGCTCAATCTGAGGTTCTCCAGTCTGTTTGACTGGATCCAGCTCTAATAAATACCCCTACTAAATGTTCCACCATTAGTTTTATGTGATTGCTTTCTTCTAAGCCAGCAGAAAAGTTAGAACCACTCTGCTGCTTAAAAAAAACATCTGCTGAAAAGTTTAGTAGCTTAATTGCAAACTTTAAGTGTGTAGAAATGTTTAATAGTCAGAAGAGTAGAGCTGTAGTTACAGGAGTGACTGTGCCTGCTTAACACTTGCATCTTTTCAACTGGCCCTGAA
This sequence comes from Loriculus beryllinus, assembly GCA_039877255.1. Lineage (NCBI taxonomy): Eukaryota > Metazoa > Chordata > Aves > Psittaciformes > Psittacidae > Loriculus > Loriculus beryllinus. Next base: position 38,023 of record JBCJKH010028783.1, on the reverse strand, counting down.
GGTAGACGTCTGAGAAGAGAAAAATTAAGAGAGACTGAAAAGATTTGCCATCACTGCCATGATTAAGCTTCATTCATACTCCATTTTTCAGTGTTTTCCTGACCACCAAAACATAAAGGCAAAGTCTGAACTATTTAAGGAGTAATACAGCTCCACTTTAAATTAATGTCTACATTATAGCAGCTACTTACTGTGACTGTCAGAAAGTTAGTTTTACCCCAGAGAGAAGGTACAAAGAAAACAATGGAGGGTCTTCTGTGTGAAACCCTGAAATCAGACCCTACCAGCCATGCAGATGTAATACAATCTCACCTTTTCATGTTCAGACTAAAGCATTTTCATTGAACATTAGACGTAACGGAACAGCTTTAAACCAGCCACAAAGAAGTGACCTGGCATGTTTGGGCTATAATAAGCATTGATTCCATGCCTATAAAATTTATAGTTGAATCAATTATACTTGTTCTTTATAGGATTAAAGAAAACGTTCCATTTGGAATGGAATTTTTTTTTTTTATTCTCATGACAGAGAGGATTTGAAGGGGAAAAAAAAAGACAAATGAGTGAGAAATGCTAAAATTATTAAGCAAATGCCTAGAATATTTTCTCCTAGAAGAAAAGCTGTGGGTAGAGTATCTCAACCTGTGGAAAGATCCACAAACACTGAGAATATTTCTTATTTTCAGTGAAGAGAGAAAAGGGCCAGCTGTGGACTTTCACTTCCCACAAGAGTTAGGAGATGACGCTCAGATCTCACTGCAGGCCTGTGCCATCAGACTCAGCACTGAATGGGAAGATGCACGTTAATCTGTCCAAAACTGGGATTTGGGGAGCTCAGTTGAATTTCCATCTCTGCCACAAGCTTCCTCAGACAACTCACCTTTCCTATGACAGCATGGAATGTTCAGCCTGGTACTGAGGTTTTAGAGAGAGCCCAGTCAAATGGGACTCTCGGGCTTTGATGGGACTGGATGAACACAAACCCTAGTTATCTGTAACTGATACAATGGTGTCTATGGAATGCATTGCTCTCAATGCCTTTTGCCTGTTGAGTGATAGAATTGCAAAATAGAGTAAGTGGAATGATACAGCTCCAAAACTCTTTGGTTTCATCATTTCTGTATTTGGCCACTGAGGCTGGGGGGGGGGGGTGGGTGGGTTGAAGTGCTTTTCAAGTTGCTTATCCTGCTGCCATTCCAAAGCAGACATATTTCTAGATGTTTGCAGAGAATTCACTGAGATATCAAAGGCTGTTGTTAGTCAGAGTTCATCTGTCACAAAGTGAGGAACGGAAGCCAGAATAGAAGCTCTTCCCATTGAGCCACATCTCCTCCTGGTGTGAAAACATCCACTTCACTACGCTGAAGTGAGATTGTGAAGGAGCTTGTGACAGATATCAACAACACAAACCAGAACTCTTCACAGTCTCCAAAACCCAGACGAACTTGTGTACTACAGTAGTCTTTATTTACAAGTGCTCTGAGTAAGGTGCCAGTCCACAAGTGCTAAAGATTACATCATGTGTAAGGATTGAAATCATACCCTTGGTTTATTCAAAAGCAACCGGGACACGATTTATACACTGAAGTTTGGGGCCTATGTTACAATACTTGTTCCTATGTATCCACACAAAATTTTGCTTCAAGTCAGTAAAATCTGATGTGTGACCTAAACAAAACCAGCACAGTGAGCTATAAATTTTCAGCCACAGGCAGTAAAATACTGCTATGGGTGCACACCTCTGAAAGCTCTACTGAGAGCTTAGAAACCCTTGGCTCTTGCCTGCAGGATACAGTGTGGTATGCTAACAAACGTTTTCAGGGTGAAAATAGCCTTGGGCAACAAGCAAGGCTCTGTCGCTAGTGTGTGGAGCTCCACTACCAGAGTGGAGGTGGGAACTGTCCTGGTTTCTTCTGCCCTTGGCACCAGCTGGGGTAGTGCATGCCTATGGCTGCACAAGCATTGTGGCACTTGCATAGTCCCTGTTTGTCACTGTACTGACCTGGACCAGCTCAGAGGACAGTAAAACATCCTTGCCCAGACCAACGTGCTCCACCCCATGAGAGAGCCTCTAGATCAGTTCAAGGAGGAGAGAGAAAAGGAGCCGTTAGCTGCTCCTTTGCAGCTCCTGAAGGCCAAGGCCTGGGGCAAATAGAATCATTTTGAGTAATGGAGTGCTACAGTTGGTCAGAGTGGACTAATTTACGATGCTTGATTTTATAGTTCTAGATTAACTGTACCTTCCTCTCCCCCATTACTCTTAAGTACCTGGCAAAGCAGTGCCCAAGCAAATTTCCATTAAATGAAGGGTGTGAGAACAGCTTGTTTTGAAGGATACACCAAAAGTTTTGCACCAGAAACGGTAATGGATATTCAGCTCAAGAGAACATGTACAAAAACCCCATTTAGTCAGTGCAATTTTGTAAATGCATAATCTTTAAGACCTGTTGATGCAAGAAGCATGTATTTAAAGATGCCCTTTAAAGATTTCCTGAACTCGGGCTGGAAACTGAGGCCAAGTAGTGCTGACAAGGTAAAGATGGGTTCTCTTTGTAAGGAGGTTTATTTCACCCACAAATAGCAAGCCTTGGTTTGCCATCATTAGCAGCCTAATGCAGTGAGTCATAATGGACCATTTCCCTGCCTGGTTTGTTGGGGTTTCTTTTATTTTTAGAAAAGTAGCATTTATATAACAGTCTTGGTAGAGATTTAGGGTACAAAAAAAAAAAACAACAACCCAACCAAGGCTACTTATGTGTTGTGTTTATAAAAAGCCACTTTAATACGCTGCTGTATAAAGTATGTATAAAAAGCAAAATCCATTACAACCAAGGGGATTTTCAATGGAGTATTAGCTTGGTAAGAGGGTTAACAAGGAAGTTTGGTACTTTTTTTCCCCTTCTTTTTTTTTCTTTAAATCAAGGCACAACATAGTATAAGCAGTTAATGTGCAGGTTTGGTGCCACAGATTAAGTTGTGCAGGCAAAAGTACTGCAAGGGTTTTGTAAAGACATATATTCAGTTCATTGATACATACAAATAAGATTATACCCTTTGCCCTGTGCTTGCATTAGCCAAGACAAGTATTAGACGTCATAATACAGAATGGTTATTCACAGTTCACTAATTATGGCTTCGTATCTTTAAATTAGATTATAATATGTCCAGCTCTGGATCCTGGTACAGCCTGACTGAGTTATGCTGTGACACTTGGAGGCACCAGAAAAACAGCCTGGAAAAAAGGTTCTCATACCTCCATATCATGTTGGTGAAAGCGTGTGTGGGCAGGGAATGGGAGAGAATGGATCCTGACTCCTGGTTACACACTTGCTCCAGAGTTGGGATTCCTGGTGCTGTCAGCTGGCACTGCAGGTGCTGAAGGTAAATAATAACAGATTACATTGGACCTGGGAGTGAGGAACCGAGAGTGGCTGCCTCCCAAACGCTCCCACAGTGCTACAGTAATAGTGGAGTCTGTCCCTGCTGGAATGCTTTCAAGGACTATCCCAGAGATTTCCAGTTCAAGCAAAGATGTGGCCATGCAGCTGTTACATTCGCTCTGGCCTTCAGTAGACCTTTCCCAGTTGTGTGCTGGCCAGGATGGCCTTCAGATGTTTGGGCAGACAAAGCTCTGTGAAAAAGAGAATGCAGGCTGGTGAAGTTTTATTTTGTATATGGCTTTTATGGGGATGATACCCACATCCCATCCATTTCCTTTAGGAGCCTGTCAAGTCTATGCTGCTCTTCCCCTGTTCTACCCGTCACAGATTTGAACACAGTCACATCTCTGGCTCGCTGGGTAGCAAAGGGAGCAGGGTGTTGCGGTGGAGGTGAATGTTCCTTTTCATTCCTACTGAGCTACAGCCTAACATGTTTACCATCATGTGTAAATCACAAATAACATCACAGAACTCAGTGTAACTGCAGTAAGATGTGGAAGAAGAGATTCAGGCTCTCTGATTCTCTTCTGCTGCAAACTGCTCTGTGGTGTTGCTCTGAGCTGTTCCTACTAACCCCGCTCCCCCGAGATCTGGCTGCATGTCAGTGATGAATGAAGCCACCCTATGTCCAACATGCCTGTTTTGTTTTAATTCTGCAGAGCTCTTTGGAATCTTCTAGGATGAAAGGAGCTGTATAAGTGTGAGATTGTTGTTTTTATTTGGATTTGGAAATAGCCTGTCTGAAAATAGTAACTAGTAGATTAAATGCCAGACCAGGATGAGGCAATACCGCTTTGTACACAGAGAGGATTATTAGAAATATTTCTGTCGAATGGTACCCAGAATGTTCATTACCCAACTTGCCAGGTTACTTATGAAACAGGAGAAGTTACAGAAGCACTTATGTAACGTTGTTTTTCCAGAAAAGATCAGTGGTGATTTTTCTCAGCAGTTCCATCCCAAATGGGCTCACATCTTGCAAAACCCCCTCGCTGCTTTTCATCCCAGAACTTAGTCTAAGTGGGCACATACAAAAGCATATCCATGCGTAACAAAGAGCAATCTCACATGTTTAAAGTAGGCAATTGGATACAAGAGCAAGCTTGGACTACTTGATGGGTGAGAAAGGTCAGTTTGTTTTTATTCTCTGCATATAAATCATCTACGAAAAAGTTTATTTTGCAAATGTCTTGAGCAGTACAAACAAGCGATACAAAGTTCAGTGATTTGGGGGGAGAAAGGGGACAAGTTGGCAAAAAAGGTCTCTTGCCATGCATGGCTTCATCCTTGTTCCACCAGCGCTCCATTACTCTGCTCCAGCAGCAGGCCCACATAAGCCCCTTCTGACACAGCAGTGATGTGAAAGGATTTGGTGTCAATGCAGAGTGACTCCTGCAATGTTCACCTCTCCTGGTTACAGCAGTATTTATACATTAACAACTGCTCCCTCTACTTTTGGAAAGACTGGCTGGAATGCTTAATATTTGGGGCTGAATCTTTCTAGAAATGTATTTATTATTTAACACCAAAGCAAAACGGCTTAGTCAACTCAGAGCATTCGCTTCTAGGCAAATATATGGGAGGTCTCTAATGATACAAAGTTATGTTGTGCCTACTGTTTAGTCTGCCTAATAGTATGTTCAGCTTTGGGCACTGAGCTGACAGAGATCTCTTTCAGAGGGTGGATAATTTACCCCTTCAAAACAATGCTTCTTGATGCTTATTTTTTATAGTATGTTAAAACTGACTACAGAACAACAACAACAAAGAAACCCTCCTCCTTGGCTCCCCAGTAAAGCTCCAAGTGGGTGTTTATGTCATTCCCTTAATGGGCATTTGTATTTTATGCCTTATTTTAAAAATGCATTTACAGATTTCTTTCTAATTAAATTTTATGGGTGAATTTACTGCTCATGAAAGTGAGTGATTAATAATAGTGGCTCAAGTCAGATGTAGTGGGGTAGGCTTTATGCAGACTTCTCTGCATGGCTCTGCCAGGGCATCTCACTCTTGCTCTGTTTTACACTGGAGAGCAGGCTGGTCAGTCCTGTGATAGCTGGGGCACATGCTGTGCCCTTTTCATCATGTGCTACCATGCAAGCTGCCAAGTAAGAGTGTTCCTCTGGAGTGTCAGTGTCTGGCATGGTTCTGTGAGTTCTGCTGCTCATATACATGGTGCTGTAGTAGCATTAGTAGCAACAGAGAACCTGGCTGGGAACTTTGCACTTCGCTCCCAGGAACACAAGAGAGCACCTAACGTTCCTGTCACTTGAAGAGGGTCTGAAACTTCAGCACCTGAATAGCTTCAAAGATGTACGTAATCCTTTTGCCTCAAGAGAGGAGTCATCTTCTTGAAGTCAAGCATGTGCTGAAGTGATATGAAAGTCAAAAAACCAGCAGAAGCAGTAAGACAGAGGAGGTAAGCACACCAAAGACTTGAACTCAGGTCATTAGAAACCATTTCACTAATCTCTCGATATCAAAGCATACCTTGGAAATGCAAATAATAAATAAGATCCCCTTGCTAGTCCTTACCTGCTCTTCCTTGAGATTCTCATGGTTTGCGTGCGTCTGTGTGTGTGTGTTAAGAGCCACTCGTGGCGAATACTAAGCCGTTTATGGCAGTGTGACCTGAAGTAATTCTAGAAATAGCTTATTTCCAAAAGTTTGTAATGCCCAGTGTGCTTCCCAGTGACTCCTTCCAAGTCCTGAAATGCACGTCCTGGTTACAATACAGTTCTGAGTGGGTACTGTGGCAACCTCATAAATCCTGCTAACACCACACTTACGAAGTTAGAGCAGCTCTGAAAGGTACAGCTCTGAGCTTTACTCAGTATGATTTTGAAACCATAATCTTGAGTATCACTTGTTCTTTGACATTTCCTGTCTCGCAGAAATCCCCATCCCTTTTATTCATCTGGAAAGGCATCTTATCTGCACCATGACTGTCACAATAGGTCATTTCTAGAAAGCGGAATTCCCTGTGACAGCTGTTCCAGTCTTTCTCTTCCTATTTTTAGACAGTGGACACATCCCTCAGCCATTATAACCTCGAGCAGCACTATCGGTTAAACTGAAATTCTCAGTAGCCAGAGTTTAGCCCTGACCCTTTAAACATTTCTTTCAAATCCATTTTGAGCTGTGTCAGTCTTCAGCAGGTTGCATGTATATGCCTGTTACAGGCCCTCTCTTCAGCACATGCTTTCTATTTGTATTAACAGCCCTCTTAATACTTAGCATTTATACATAAGGGCTTGGCTTTGAGATTTGCATGAAGACATTAGGATAGTCATTTAGGAGTTTTGTATTTAAAAATGTATCTCTCATGACTGTGGTTATAAAGTTGGACACGGTTCTTAGGACAAGAAGGCAAACAGAGGTTAGTAAATATTTGCAAACTGTTGTAAGAGTTTGGTTTTTTATCTAAGAAGACATTATCATTCTGTCTGCTGCATCACTTCTTCAAACACTTTGTAATGCTATAATAGATATAAATTACCATCAGGAGGCAAAAAGGGCTCTGGACAGAGTGAAATGATGCTACAGTTATATGAAATTAACTGCAGTATATAAATAATGCCTGTGCTGCTTGACCAGCATTAGCCAAGCCTCCCACAACTCATCTGATAATGTTATTTGTTGTTTTATTTTTCCTCCCAGAGAGAGTTCTGGAAGTCCAGAAAAGTCTAATGAAAAGTCTAATGGAAAGACTAACGGGAGTCAATGGAGATTTAAAGTCATGCTGTTAATGCTGTGGGGTTAGAGCAACGACAGTTGCTGAGACAGTTTTAGAAAGCAGCAGTTGATCCAATAGCATTGGTATAATTGATAGTGTTCCCTGGACACCAGAAGCGATGCTGGTACAGCAGTAGGGTACACATGGAATAGGCTTCCACTGGGTGAGTCTGCAATGGGATTTGAAGTATGGACTACACCTACACTCTTAAAACCAACTTGGAGCCCTGAATAGAAACTCTTGTATCACAAGACTGCAGCTGGACAAGTAGCACACTCAGGTGTGCACCTACTGCAGCATTTTAGGCACAGATTTTAGGCCACTCCATAGGGAAGTGGCTGTTCACGTGTGGAAAATGCAGCAATGTCACAAACAGGTTTCCAGTGATGTTAGGCAAAGTAGACATCTACAGTAAACAGCAGTGTAGCTACTGTAAGTGCATATTTTATATACGCATTTTATATATATATATGTAGATATATATATATATATATATATATATATATATCTCCACATTTTCTTTCCCCTTTTAAAAACTTAGCCTTAAAATGCCTGGTAAAATGCCAAGATCCAGACAGGGTCTTTAAGCCTATATAAAAATGAGTTTCAAATACTGCTTGGAATATATCTATCACGCAATCATTAAACTCTAATCCACATTATTACACATTGTCTTTTATTTATTCATACCATGTTCTGCGAGACAATTGTTATGGAAATTGCTGAATGTTCCACTAGGAATGAAATGCTAGTTGAATATCTTAAGGGAAACTCTGAGTAAAAAAAGTGAGTGATCATGGCTTTGTTTCCTGGTGAAAACTCTGCTGTCTGCACTGGATTGCTAGGGGGTTTTTACAACCAGTTATTGCAGAACCCCATAAAGAACTTTCCATCACTCCTCTTCCTGGCTTTCACTGGTGTAAATCCAACCTAAAACCCAGTAAACAAGGAAGAATCTTCAGGAAAGAATTTAATGTTTGCTCCCTGGGAAAGTGTAAAAAGCGACCATCAGATAGGACTTCGCAGGGAAAATATTTACCTGCAATAACACTGATGTCTCAGTAGCTGTGAAGAGCATTCTCCAATGAATAGTCAATGTTTGGCTTAAACTCAAGTGGCCCAACAGCTAATTCGAGTTGGCAGGTTTTGTTGACCCACAGACCTAATTATTTACACTCTCCAGGTATTGTGACCTTTCTGGAGCACATTTCAGGTTGAAGTAAACGGATATGTGCCAGTTTACACCAGCTGTGGAGCCAGTCCTTGGTTTTACACCCTGTTCTTAAACATTCTGAGTCAAAACTGAAGTGCGAGGATTTGTGGAATTTAAGTAATTTCAGGATCCATATCCAAGATTGCTTCAGCCCTTCCCTAGCCTTCCCTTCCATCAGGAGATGTCTTCAACAGTAATCCCTGTCTACGTAAAACAGTTTGCCAAAGCCTGGTTCTCTGCTGGTGAAAATCAGGAGGAATGTCAGTCACCTGGCTACAAAACATTGAGGATCTTTGCTAAAGGCCTCACCTAAAGAAGGAAGAGGAAGGGGTACATAAACCTGTAGTTTACTTTGTAAGCCAGAAATAGCACTTGTGTTTTCCAACAGTCTCTTAATACCTGGTCACTGGACTACACAGGTGTAATTAGGAGGCTGAATTAAGCTGTAAGCTGAATCCATGGGAACTGAGCATAGAAGAGCTTGGCAGAATCTCAGGAACAAAACTGTCTTGTTGGAATTTGAAGGGCTCTTTTGCTGCGTTCACAGAGCACTTCTGGAGCCCTTTGCATGTAGAGCACTTAACTTTGACGCTGTCTCTCCATCCTGTAACAGACAATTCATTTTTATCCCATGAGCAATAGCACACCTACAGGGAAAAACTGTGGAGGAATATATGGAGATTAGTGAAAAAAAAACTGTAGCTGTCCAACACATGTCAACTGGAAGCATCAGAGACAGCTTACTGCAGAAAGTCATCAAATCCTGCCCATGAGAATCTGACCTATTTTCTTACATGTAATCATGGTAGGGCAGATGAGAACATCCCAAATGTACTTATTTAAGAAATGGAAGCAAATTTTTAGAGTCCCACTCTTAATTTTGCCCTTGGATTGCTATGATAAGGATAAATGCAGATATAAGCTAGGACATCAGCTGAACTGTGTGGATTTAGCCCTTAGAAAAGGGCACACTAGAGAGTGATCTGCATTTCTGGGGTTCCTGACTCAGTGCGTGACGTGGGTGCTTTGATGAAAGCAATGACCACCACAGACTGCAACTGCTGTTGTTGCAGTTCTATTGTTCTGTTGTTTTCCATAGAAAAATACCAGTTTATCACAACAGATTTTGAATTTTAATTCAACATTCTGATATTTAGGAAGGAAATTTGAATCAAAATTGGAGAAAGACAGACTGTTCTTTCCACCCATTTCAAAATAGTAAGGTGTTAGCTGGGACAGTTACTTGGAACACGAGATAACCAGCTTCTAATCCCTCTGATTCAGAGATGTAAAGCTTATCCAGCAGTTTTACACTATTACTCTGGAATTGTAGCTTTTTGTTTTCTTCTCCAATTTTTACACATGAAAATTCAAAGGGACTTAATTTTTGTTCTGCAAGAAATGCTTCAGAGTAGATGCTAATATTAAAACAGTTCCTATAAAGCACAGTTCTTATTTTCGAGCCTGGATTTCTCTCAGAAGCTCTCCAGGTCGCTGTCAGGAGTAGTTTCTGCCATCCCTCTTCCACCCCCATTTGAGCTTTGACTTTATAAGGCCAGGGAACCCTAAGTGTATGCACTGAGATTTCTTATTAAACAGAAAAGGAACTTAGTTACACTATACAGGAAAGACTAGAAAACATACAAATGTTCTTATTATTTCCAAGTTGTATTTTTAACTGTTGGCTTTAAATTTGCAACCATGTGTATGAGGAATTGGGTGTGCCAATCCCATTAACAATAATGGGAACAGAGGGCTTAGTTCTGCACATACTATGCTGAAAATGTGCCCCCTTAAGAATAGTGCGTGTGTAATTGATTTGGGCTATTTGTTTGAACTTGCCAAATGAATTTCTTGAATATTTGCAGCTAGTTTTGAAAGCACTCCCATCCTCAACCAGACACACACGTTATTAGAGGATTTGATTTGACATTTAACAATTTTGTATATTAATATTCCCCTCTTTTTCCTAAATCAACATAATCCCCCTAAATCCCAGCATCAACAGCCATTACACCAAAAGAACAAGATGTTGCTGGTGTCGCTGCGTTCCAGTATTGAATTCTGTGTGAGCTTGGCTGATTTGGACAGATTTATGTTCTGCTATTTCCTGAATTGTGAGCAGGACCTTGCAGGTTCAGCTCCTTGAAAACATTCACATAAACAATCTCACTTCATTACTTTGAAGGAAATAGACTCTGTGGCATCTGCTCAAGTGCTGGTATTCTGTGACACAGCTTTTTGCTCTGAATCTTGGCTACGTCTTGAGTAAGACTCAACACGGTACCAGGAGACAGGTATGTGATGGAGACCGATCTCAACTAGAGTCAGGATTCACATCATTGTTTGCTACTCTGGATTTCAGCTGTTCCAGGTGAGAATGACAGCAAAAAGCTTAGTTTCAGTTGATGGCAGTGATTGATAGTTCTTCCCATAGCCAGTGTGAATTACAGACTGATGAATTTGATGTTTTTTTCCCAGCTTTTCCTAGGACTATTTGATAGATATAGATCTTCATTCTATCTCACAACACAAAAGTGCTTTTCATGTCATCTCAGAAGCTATAAACGATGTTTTGCCATACTGCCTAAGACCAAATATTGCATCACTCAACAGATAATTCCATTGCAATGAATTGGGCTACTCAAAACATTCACCCTACAGCTTGAGATCTGGGTGTGATGGAGTGAACAGGATTCACTCATCAAGTGACTTCCTTATTCCAGTAGGTAGAGTGAAGAATGAATCTTGGCTCTAATTTTAGAGTCACTAGCCAAAACAGCAAGGTCAGCATAGCAGGAAGATGTTGTAATTTGCTTCTGGTGTAAACCAACTGTAAGATTCTACCCCAAAGGACCAAGAGAGAGCAATGAAAGCAGAGTGACTCAGAGGTGTGCCTCTGAGTCATGGATGCCCTGGGGATTATCTTCAAGACAGCAAGATTAACACTCAACCCCTTGTTGGAGGCTGTGCCTGAAGGGACAATATGACCTACGTGGTGAAGATTGATCTGCCCATTTGAGCCATAATTGCTGCTGTGCTGAGAAAGGTGAACGCTAATCCCCAAGTCCGAATGTTGAAAATAAGTGGGACAACTCAATCAGCCTTTAGCAGGGGAATCTTTTGAGAAATGACAATACCTGAAACTTGCTGTGGAAGATGCTTAACACTTCAAACCCAGGCTGAGGGGCTTGGAGTACATTAATGTAGGTACAGCTGAGTGTTAGTTATAGCAGGATCCCCCACCAAGTGAATAATGAACTATGTTTAGTGCCATCCTTTTATCAGCCTTGTTTTGTTCCAGTGTATCTAGCATCATGTTGACATTGTAGTGTTTTCCTGGTCTAACTACATCTCTCCAGGGATCTCTTTCTGACCCCTTTTGCCTTTAGGTGTTAGTTCAGACTTGATAAGGAGAAAATTTTCCCCTAATCAGACTTGAGACATGTGGGGCCATCTAAAGCTTGTTCATCAAACAAACCAGCAGTAACTGCCAGCGCATGTATGCGTCTTTGTTTTATTATTATTATTATTATTATTGGGTACACCATATCACCCTTCATATTTTTGTTATGATTCATGGAAAGACCTTGGGTCTGTGATTCACGTAGTTTAAAAATCACCAGTGCTGTGACCCTTGTTTCCTAATGTTCTGAGGGAAGTTGTGGTCTTGGTTGTGTTTTGTAGTTTCCTCCAATTAAAATGTCTTTAGAGAAGTTGTGGTTGAGGTTGTTATGTAAAATAGGACTTTCAGAGTTGTGATGACTAAGAGTGTAACTTATTTACTGGGCTCAGCAGGACAGAGAAAGGCTGCATTAGCAGCCCAAGCATTAGCTCTTCTAAGGCCACTTAGGACAAGCAATCCAAATCTTAGTAGCATCTCCTTAACCTTTCCTGCTTCCAAGGCAACTTAATTATGTATCAGAGAGACATGAGGGGAGAGCTTAAAGTCTTCTCTAATGGATCAAAACCATGTTGTACTCTTAACAAAAGAGAGAGATTATTTTAGTCAAAATACTGTGTTCTTGCTGATAAGTGTTGGGAACTGGCTGTTAGTGTTGGAGCCTCACAGGGCCCTGAAAGAATCAAAGTGGCAATCTGATCATTAAAGGCTGACTTGCCTGTGGTGTGGGGAGGAAACAATGCAACTGGCAGTGCTCACGTCCATCCTTCTCCACCTTCATGGCACAGTTACCTAATCCATGTTCTGCCCTCAGCAGCTACAGCTCAGCATAAAAATTACATTAGCAGCTTCAGAAGTAAGCCAGATAATAGCTCCAGTGTTGTGCTTATGTATTCCCTTGTCCCTGCTGCAGTCACTGCTTGGGATAAAAAGGACTTCCTCTGACAGCTAGTGCTCTTGAGGCCAGAACATTTTTGTGACACTGCTGGTATGTGAAAGGCAGCAAATAGACTACATACATTACTGTCTGGGGGTTCCTGTGCTATGAATGTTGAAGGGACAGGACTTCTTGGGAGGTGACATTCAGTGATATTGTTATATTCCATTCCACCCTCTCCAGGTTAAGATGCAGTATTGCAGTCTTGGAGGAAATGATTTCCCCTTTACAGTCTTAAACTTTTCATCTGCGCTTGCACGTTTGACTTACAAAAAGCTTGAATTAGGCAGGAAAAGAGAGAACTCAGACCGAAGGGAGTCCATGGGGAAAAATAACCTCTCTTTTGTATTTATTTGAGCTGAGCTTAATTACTCTGTTAACAGCCTGTCTTTGGCAGCAGCACTGAAGACCTGCCCCAGCTCCTGGGGAGAACAGGAACTCACCCACCCCAGCACATTTGCTACGAAGACCTGGATCTGGCTCCTGGTGCAGGAGCTGTGCCCTGGCAGCGGCTCCAGCCCTCACACCTCCATCTCCTCTCTCCCTGCAGGGCTGCTGCTGTTGCCCCAGCACCCAGGCTCAGCCAAGGAAAGACAGACAGACACCTTGCATAGATGGCTGTGAGCGAGGCTGCCAGCTCCAGGCCTGCTGTGTGAATAGAGGGTGAGTAGAGCAGCAGTATTGATGTTTGTGGTTTTGATCAATGTGGTTATTTTAAGTTTTCATGTCCCTAAAAACAGTACATAGCCCTTTATTGTATGTCAGCAGCCTGCAGCTTAGCTCTGTTAGCTCCACTGTTTTGTGCACGTTCCATAAATATGAATCATATAATGAACTTAAAAAAAAGAGGACTGATTTATGCTTATTTATGCTGAACAACTACAAACATCTGTGTAGAAAATAAATATGGACACTGAAGAAAAAAAACACTTCACCCTTCCCTCCCCTCCTTATTTTTAAACCTCACAAAGGCAGCCCATGTGGTCAACATCTGGAATGTATGTGGGAATTATTCAAATGAGCCTTAGTGGTAGTCGCCTTGTGCCAGGCTCCTGAAGTGGCAAGGAGGAGTGACAGCCCACCACGGCTGTGTACATGCTACTCTCTTGCGCACCACATCCACATTCCAGTCTTCTTGTTGCTGGGCTTGCCACTGGTGGAACATAACTGCACCTATTTCATATCAAGTATATTTTGCATGGCTATGGTCACATCTATTCTAGGATGTCAGTGCTTGACAATACTCCATCTTTGGGAGGGAGGGAGTGGATATTGTTGCTGGTTTTAGTTCGGAAGGATAATGTTGAGCCACCTGAGAAATACATTTGCAAGTCAAAAGGAAGACAGTCATAGAATACTAGAATGATTTGGGTTGGAAGGGTCCTTAAAGCTCCTCCAGCTCCAGCCCCTGCTACGGGCAGGGACCCCTTCCACTGGAGCAGCTTGCTCCAAGCCCCTGTGTCGAACCTGGCCTTGAACACTGCCAGGGATGGGGTAGCCACAGCTCTGGGCACCCTGTGCCAGCGCCTCAGCTCCCTCAGAGGGAAGAGCTTCTGCCTAAGAGTTCATCTCAGTCTCCCCTCTTTCATTTTAAAGCCATTTCCCCTTGTCCTGTCTCTACAGGCCCTTGTCCAAAGCCCCTCTTCAGCTTTCTTGTTGACCCCTTTAGGCACTTGAAGCTGCACTAAAGCCTTCCAGAAGCCTTCTTCAAGCTGCACAAGCCCAGCTCTCTTAGGCTGCCTTCATAGGATAGGTACTGCAGCCATAGTAGCATCTTCATGGCCTCCTCTGGATGCACTCCAACAGGTCTACATCCTTCTTACATTGAGGCCCCAGTTTATAACACCCCACATTGCTCTAGTTGGCTTCCCTGAACTTGAATAAAGGTGGTGGGAGATTGTTTCTTGCGTAAAACTTATTTATTTGCGGCTTTCTAGCTTTTTAGCTGGAAGTCCTTCATCAAGAGATTTCATCTTATGGATGCAGGGGCTGCATTTAGCATAAGGTAGTCTGGGGTTTTTCCCTGTTACTATCAGATAAGAGTGAGTGTCCACTCTTGCAGAAGACGTCAAAATCTTTCTCCCTTCTTTGCTAACATAAGAATCACGGAAAACACGCTGGAACTGAACAGACATTTCTCTGCTGACCTGACAAAAATTGCTCCTTTTCTTCCCAAGTAGCCAGGCATCTTCTGTTTAGGAACTCGACCGTGAATGCCTTACTTACATCAGCGGCTCATTACATCAGTCATCCCACTTACGTTCGTGCTGGGCTAATACTCTCCCCGTTAACTTTGATGGGAATAACCGTGTGCGAGTAACTCGCCGTCCTGAGCTCAAGCTTGGCACCGAAAACGCATTGTACTGGGAGATAAACAGCGACCGAAGCGGCCGCGGTGTCGTCAGCCGGGTTTGCCGGGTGGCAAAGCGGCGTTAGGGCCGCGCTCCCCATCCGTTCCCGCTGCTTTGAGCCCTGCGGGCGGCGGGAGCGGAGCCGCCGCGGGGCTCCGTGGAGCGAGAAGACCCGCCCGCGGCCCGCAGGACGCGCTCCTCGGAGCACTGTGAGGCCTTTTGACAGCTTAGCGGCTCGGCGGCGGCGACAGCACCGGGCTGGAGCTGGACCACACCGCGCCCGCAGCCGCGCTGCCCGGAGCCGAGCCGAGCCGAGCCCAGCTGCGCCGCATCGCCCGGTCCGCCGGTGCCCTCTAGCGGCAGCGGGGCCGCCCCGCGGCGGTGGCGGTGGGACCGGAGCCGGTCTCACGGCCTCGCACACGGCCACGCGAAACGAGCCAAAGCTTTCCGTGGTGCGGAGCGGCGTTACGCCGTTGGCCCTATTGCTAATTGACTCCAGCTGAGGATCTGGCCCGGCTTGTTCAAACAAATTAAAAACGATGCAAATCAGCCGCAAGTACTTGATGATTTCACTGTGCTAAGGGGAATACAACTATTTGGCACTGGGTGTGCTGTCAATGGGAGGATTGCGAAGTATTTTGCAAGCGCAGCACTTTCTAAGTGCAAAATGGCTCACTTATGCTTGGGCTGATCAAAAATATTTTGTCAAAACTGGTTTTCCAGTGGAAAATTGAATTTCCAGCACCCTCCTTCCCCCATCATTTTCACAATGGAGATCTGCTTTTGCAAGAAGAAATATATTTCCCTCGAGGACAATTCAACCCAAATTTTAAACTTCTGTTTGCAGGCTCTTGGTTTCTGTTGAAATTATTAATATTTTAGGTTTTGAAATAAAAAGTTTGCATTTCTGCAGGAGAAGAGGAGTCATTTTCCATGCAGGTCTATGAATTAACTCTCATAAAACCCCAGCCAGCAACATAAGCATAGTTTTCTTTTTATGGATGAGAAGCTGAGAAGCAAAGAGGTTAAGTGATTTGGCTCCAATCCCTACAGGCACCATTAAAAGCTCCTGGCTCCCAGTTCTGTGCTCAGAATGTTAGATCGCATGACATATCTTTGTGAGGCAGTTAAATGCTTTCAGACTCCCTTGGATTTCAACGGGAGAATCAGTCAGTCTACCGAGAACAAAAAGAGTGATGGAGTAGTCTTGCCTCAGCTCACACAGCGAGTCCTCAGCAGAACCAGAGCTGGGCCTTTTGGCACTTGGCTCTGTGCATTGCATCTCGCACAGCACAGCTGGCTGTGCCCAAGGCCTGTGCTGTCTTCTGGCCTACCTGGGCAGGGCTTGTCTTAAGATGGAACAGCAGTGGCTGTTCCTGGGCACTGGTGTTTGCCCTGGATCTGAAATCTGGTTGATACCCGTAACTGAAAACTGGAACCTTTGAGTCTTACTGAGGAGTTGGTGGTACAATATCGCACTATCAGACCCAAAATGGTGATGGTCAGCCACAGGGAAGAAATCAGAAGACTAGAGTTGCCCAGAGAAGCTGTGGCTGCCCCATCCCTGGCACTGTTCAAGGCCAGGTTGGATGAGGCTTGAAGCAACCTGCTCTAGTGGAATGTGTCCCTGTCCATGGCAGAGAGTTGCAGCTGGATGAGCTTTAAGGGCCCTTGAAACACAAACTAGTCTGGGATTTTGTGATGAGATGACTTGAGGGTGTCAGTTCTTTCCTGGTTAGAGCTGTGAGCTGAAGTGCCTAAAGCTGTATTTCTAGTTTTGGTACTCTCATCATGTCTAAAATTGGTTAAGTCATAGCATTCCCTAATACCTCAGGTTTCATATATGCTTATGAAGAGTTTCCAAACCTTGTGAGAGAGCAAGGTCTTACTAAAAGGAATGGTATTTAGCTGGGCAGAAACTTGGGTCAACCACACTGGGGGGTTTTGTGCATTCTCCAGAGTTACAAGAGGTGGCATTACGTTCCATCTGTGCTTTAAACTTGCTCATGTAACTCCAGAGGCCATCATCTAAAGCTAGGTTCCCACTGTAGCTAGGCATCAGAATTGAAGTGGCCTGGTTATAGTGATTTCCATTAACACATCTCTTCACAGATGTTTTGAAAACTGAATCACTTTGTACATTGACTGAGTATCTCATTGTGAGCAGCCAAGATGGAAAATGTTACTTAGAATCCTTTGTACGCTGGAAAGCACAACATTTGTTCCTGGGTGGTACAGATCTTTTCACTCAAGCAGCTCTGTGTGGTAATATTTTCACATTGAGGCTTTATTATCTTCATTCACAATTTCTTTCTTTTAGGACTCGTTATCCCTTCCTTGACATTTTTCTTTTATTATTGACCAGTATCTTGATGAACCAGGTTGAGGAACTGGATTATATTGTATTGTAATGCATTGCAGTTTCATTACCAGGTTGTAATAGTACCCAGTCACTTGTAAACTATCTAGAGTAGGGTGGTTGTTCTGCGGATAGCTGGTGCTATGATCTCACTCACAAATTCAGCCAGCCTGGTTCCCATGTTCAGGAGGACTCATGGTTTGGTAGGAGCTGTGCGAGAAGCCCTACATCCAATTCAGAAGCCACTGATCAGAGCAAACCTTTATCACAGGAGCCAGTATAGAGAAGCCAGCTTCTCCTTTACCACTTCAACAAAAGATTGCTTTAGAAATACAGTTCCAAAAATGTTAGTGATTTATTTTTAATCTGGAATACATGGTTTAAGGAGTCCTGACATCCTAAATACCAGTACTTTTGTATGAGCAACATTGTTTTGCTGTTTCTTAGCTATTTGTAGCTGCTGGCTAGGCCTCTCCTGTTCACCTCGATCAGGTACTGTCCGCCACAGCCTTCCCATCACTTCCAGCCCCACATCCCTAAGGAAGCAGCCAGCCCAGGTATTTCAAATAGTTGGACAGTAGACAAGCATTCATCTAGCTGGTTTACTGTACACTTCCTTTTCCTTGATAGTGGGGAGATAGAAAGAGTAAGCTATTAATGCTGGTCTTACTCTTTTCCCCTGCTGTCTGAAATACAGACGCTTTGAATGTCCAAAAATTGATTCTGTACATATAGGAGATTTAAAGACACACAAAGATAAACCACTCATGCAGCAGCCTGATAGAAACCTGGAAATTAAACTCATTTCTTGAACCAGTGATCCTCATTTGAAAAAGGGGAACTTTCACTAATTCAGTTTTAGTTCCACTTCTCTACTCCGTTAACAGGCAGCTAGATAAACTGGCTGCTTCTAACTCTTGCTATTTCTGCTGTTCTGGGTCACAGACTTCATATTGGTGCCACCTACTTTGCTCCTCATGTGGGAGAGGCTTGTGTGATTTATTGCACTGAAACTACTTTTATTATCAAGTCAATTCAATTTTGGTAATTTCCAGATAGAATTGTTCTACCTTCTGACTCAGACAGGAAGCAGCTGAACTTCGGGGTCTGGATACCCCTGTAGATGAACCTGCAACTGATATCTAACCATCCACTTACTGATATTTAGGCAGCATAATATACGTCATATGCATTGTGTGACAGTTCCTGGAAGTTCATGTCATTGTTTTCATTAAGTCTTAAAAATTACTATCAGCCAGGAGGCAGTTTTTCTGCCTCAAACTAAGGACACACAGGCGCTCGGGGCTGCAGCATTGTGAAGCAATGAGTTGGTAGCTGCAAGGGGAAAGTAACATGTCACATAGCGGTGTCCATCACTGAAATACTCTGCAAACATCAGCCCTCATAATCCCTCTTTCAAAGACAAACAGAGGCAGAATGAGTTTAAAATAGACTTGTCCAAGAGCCTGTATGAAGTCACTGCCAGATGCAACATGAACCCAGGCTTTATCAGTCCTGTTACTGTGCACCCAGATCCCCATCTCTGATGTGGTGACTTTGTCCTGTGCTTCTTGTCCTGTTTGGATGCCGGTAACCTCCATACTGGGAGGAGCTGGAGAAAAGGCCTGGTACTGGTGAGACCTCAACTGTGAACTGATATCCAGATTGGCTCCATTCTTTGATATATGATTTTGTCAATCTCTGAAATAATGGGCCTTGTCATCTCACACCAACACAGATAGAAGGAGAAGAACATTCAGGGTCTTTGAACGAGCGGACAAGGAGGAGCACTGCCCCAAAACCTTGTTTCAAAAGCTGGGGGGGAGGATTTGAGCTCTAGAGTCAGGAAAAAGCAATGCATGTAGGGTTTCAATTTCCTTTTCTGCAGCACGCTTTATTATAATTTATTATTGCTGAAGTCTAAAAAGGAGGCTAAAAAACTGCTGAAATTCCCTGTAACCTGAGTAGCATCACAGTGATTGGCATGGCCTGAGCATGGTCTCTCTGGAATTCAGCAGAGCTCCACTTGCATCAAAAGCAGTTTTGGTCCAAGATGCACTCTGAGTTGTGTTTAAGGTGCCTGGCAACATGGTAATGAGTAGCTATATAAATAACTCTGTATTATTATCTTTATGTCTTAATAGTAGTATTGTTATTTTTATGGTACTGTAATGTTTATTATGGCTATTTTATGGTGTAATTTGATTAGTGTGTTACCCTAATGTCACATAGAAAAGGGGAGGGCATTCCTGTCATACTTCTGAACACTGCCCCTTCTGTTTTCATCTGAGGAACCCAAAGCCACCAAAGGTGATCATTAATTGTCCCATACTGTATAAGTAAACTCAAGCACAGAGAACTTAAATGATTCCCCCCAAGCCCACACAACAAGTCAGTGGCAAAGCTGAGAGTTAGACCTTAAGAGTCCCAACTCCCCGATGTCTGTGTTAAGCACTAGGAAACATTCCCATCACAGTAACAGCAGGTATAATAGAAATGAAGATTGCCACTTTGGAGGGGGTTTGTAGGTCATTTGTAATGAGAGCACTCAGTGGTTTACAGACCCTTTTAGTTTCCTGTTTAGGACTTGATCAAACCATAAACTGCTCGTTTAAATAAGCTCCAAAAACAAAATGTACTAGAAAGCTGAGGAGTAAGGAGACAACATCCAACAGCAAACTTATGTTTATTGCTCATTTGCTTTCCTTGCTGGGATGATGCCGTGTACTTAGATTAAATATGCACAGCCAAATTCATCCCTAGGGTGTCATTTTTTTGGACTCTGAATGACACCAGGGTGAATTTGGCACATTTACACTCAAAATTAATATGGGGTTTACGAATATTTGGAATGGTGTCAAAATGTTGCGGGTTAAATTCTGTTCTCAGTTCCGCCAGCGCTAACACAGGTTAAGGCCGTTCTGATCTCGCGCTGGATTTACAGCAATGTAATTCCACTGGCCCAGCATTCAGCTGGTGTGAATTAGTTTATCTGCACTGGAATGCAGGCGGCTCAGCTGCTTTACACCACCTAAGAATCTGACCCATAATTAAACAGAATCACTCCGAAAACACACAATGGCAAAAGCAAGGTGAATTAGGTCTGCTCTGCCCCTCATCTGCACTGGGGAAACAGCTGAGGTTCTGCAGCTATGCTGTGCAAGGACACAAAGTAGTGTCACAAACCTGAACGTGACCCTTGCTCGCTCCTCGGATGCTTTCTATGTTTTCAAGTAACACTGCAGCGTTACACATGCCCCACGTGTGTAAATCATCCCAAACTGCCACACATCAGCGCCCGTTCTCTGGTTTCAAAGCAGAGATTGGGAAGTGCTTGGTGATCTTCGGGCTCGGCTCAGATATTCCAGAGCTTGGATGGATGGATTGTTTCGATTCTTTCTTTGAACTCCTTTCCCACCCCTGCTAAAAGAAACAGCTCCGCCGAGTTAAGCGACAGACAAGTTGGAGACAATGCGGCACTGCATTGTACCACCAGTACCACCCCCCGCATGCCAAACGTGCAGACATCTGCTAGCTGGAGCAGGGCGCTGTGGCGGTTAAAGAAGTGCTGGTATTCCTGTGATGTACTGCCTTCAGCCTCCACAAATGACTGAAATTAACCTCTCTTCTATGGGCCTTAACTTGGTTTACGACTGGGGGTCTTTTGTTTTATACCACTATACAGAGGTGCCTTTGCCATGCTAAAGATTTAACTAAATTATAATGAATGATCCTCACCAGCACTGTGCCCCTAATTAGAACAAGTCGCACAGACATATTGTCTCCTTGATTTCCTCTGTTACATTTCTCTCACTCTCTTTCTCTGCCTGAGACACATGGGTCCCATTAAACATTTTAGCATTTAATGTGGTTCCCTTAAATGACTTCTCAAGTTTTCAAGTTCCATTTAGAATTGTATGTTACCCTCCTGACTGTGGTTTTGATTTTGTTACGTTTCATGCATTCAGCCAAAGCAATTGCTCTTCTCTCCCCTCTAGTGGGCAACAGCTTGGGTCTGTGGAAGCCTGTGTGTGCAAGTATAGTGCAGCGTCTACCTGTACAGTTTGTGGACATTCACACCAATCTCTACATTTTTATATATATAAAATGAGATGGAAAAATAGCTCCAATTGATTGCTGTATGTAGGCATGGCTGTTGTGCGATGGGGTTTTAGCACAGCATAGTTTTCTTCATGATGACAGCATCTGTTTATTATTATTATATTTCTATCAAAATCTCTTTGTAAGGGTTTCTGTAATACACAGAACTTCTTATTTATATATTTCTAAATAGAAATTATTGACAAAAGCTTTTATAACATGGTTATATGTGTGATGTATATTATCCCCATTATGTAGCCCTGTTGTACAGATGGAGTGCTGAAGGACAGAGATTATGTTGTTGATCACATTGTCTGTAATGCACTTCCTCAATATCCACTACAATGAGAATACCAAATTGTCCTTTCCAAGAGTATCAAGTCAAGTTCAAGGTCTGGACCCTAATCCTCAAGGTATTTTGTGGCCGGGACCCAGGGTGTCTCATAAAGCTTGTCTGCGCTTGTCTTAAAGCTTGTCTATACCACTGTAGTTATCCCATTTCAGATCTATGCCTGGATAATTATTTTGGAATAAGAATGCCTTATATCCCCCAGTCTTTCCCCATTTATGTTCTGGTCCTCTGAAACTGGTATATACATATTTAAAGGAAAAGAACATTCTTATTCCAAAATAAGCATCTCTTTCCAAATAATGTCATAACAGGAAAGCATATTATAATCACATAACTCAGCAATATATATTTATAAAAGGTAAGGTTTATTTAAGAGGAAAGGCCTTTCCATAGTCATAAAGGAAATCTGTTGTTACAAAGTGAGCAGTAAACCTGGATATCTAGGCTCCTAGTTATATACGTGGCATTATATTGAGGAGCTATATCTTTAAAGCTCTTGATTTCCAGACTGACACTGGTTCCTGTTAGGATACTCTTAGGATTGTAAATCCAGAAGCTTATTCCTTCCTGTTAAATACCCTGGTTCTGATACCGCTATCGTGGTATTTAATGGTGGATTTTGCCATGCTGTAACAAAAACATAAGACATCATTTCAATGACAACATCTTGCTGCTTAGATCTCTCAGATGTGAAATGAGCAAAGATTTAATGATGGTGACTTACCAACATTACTTGTTCTCTAGATAATTCACTAAAGTTTCCGTGATGTATTGGCTTCCAGGTTTAAGCCACAAGAAGCTTGAAATTTATCTCTGGAGCTGAGATTTAGGTTTCATTAACAGCTAAGCCATCGTCTGGAGTGCTGATGTGTTCTGCAATGGGTAACTTGGCTTGTTAGTAACATTAGCAGATTTGTGAGTCCTCAAACACATCCATGGATAATTGTGTTTCAGCATTGTGTTCTTTATTATAATCCACTGTCTGATAATGGGTAACAGGGTAGATAAGGAAAGGAAATGTGCCAGCAAGATTTCATTCAGTCTTGTACATTCTAGCCGCAGCTGCTGTTCCCTCTAAGGTGATGGCTGACTTGGCATCTTTTCCTTTAAACCAGAGAGAGCCACGATTGATGGCCAGCAGCTTAATGCATTTCTTACCAGCCACTCATGGAGACCTTAAGATTACTGTAAAGAGATATCACAGGTCAAGGAGCTGCTTTCTGGAACCATTCTTCTTGCAGTAGTGCAAGTGGACAGCTTTTGTTTCTATCGCAGCCATCATCACTGTTTAAATTAAATAGAGCTCTTTGAAATGTTTTTGACAGAGCCGTTTGCTCTTGATAAATGCAGTTTCACTGAAATCAAAATGTTTCTCCAGGGAGGGTATCAATTTTGGCAAAGTTTTTCATTGGAAAGTTAAAAGGAAGCATCTTGGCTTTGTTGAGAGGAAATTTGATGAAGTTGAAGTATTTGGGTTTGTGTTCATCATTTTAATGAATGTCTCAATTTTCATTTTTATACCAAGGTTGCAAAGATAGATATTTAATAACACAATTGCATTCGTGTATTTCATTCTTTCTATGCAATTGTAATCATGTGCTCAGCTAATTCTAAATCTTAGAAATCTTGGGGTTTGGGGAAAGTCTGACATTTCAGTTTAGCATGAAAACGGATTTTAAATGCTGCAATTTCCTATGAGGAATTAGTTCCTGTGTTAAATGCAGACATTATTAATTTCTCAGTTGATCTTTTAGTTCTTCATAGCTCTGCAGCCTTCTGAAGAACTTCCATTGCATGAGAGCTGTTTCATAGAAAAGATTAGGATGATAAATATTTGCCTTTCTAAGCCTAGAGTAGCATTTCTTCCTCTCACAGCAAGGTAGCCCTGTTTCCTATTGGATTTTTTGCACATTATGGATCATTTCACTTACAGTAACACCTTATTCTACTGTCTTAGCAATATACTATAATCATAATACTGCTGTTGAAGTAGAGATTATTTCTATTTTATGAATTAAAAAGGTGGCAGAGAAACTAAGATCCAGACTCTAAGACTCTCCTGCTGCTTTTGGCTCTAAGGGACTTGCTCTGTCATCGTCCTGGTGCATGATCTCACCTTGGGTGAGGAATTAACAGTCTTCATTTCCCTGACCACTCTGTGGCAAGCATCAAGCAGCAGTTGTGTGCCTTTCATGGATGACAGCCTATGATGAGAAATCCTGACTTATGTAATTTAAAGGGTTAAGAATCAAAGAGGCAAAGCAGCACCACCAAAATGCCATGCCTTTGATTTAATAAAGAGATAATCCTCTTTCTATTAGCTATGATAATAATGACTCACCAGTAGTAAATGAAGGAATATACACAGAGTGACATCATGTGAACAGCACAGTGTCTGTGGGACTTAAAACGAAGAGGATTATTCCAATATATCAGTTCTGAGCCTAAAACTGGCAAGGACGGATCAGGAGTAAAATTTAACATGAGAAATGTTTATTGAAGCACTAACATGAGAAAGGAATTATATAACTGCAGTTATTAAAAACAATAAGCTCCTACTTCAAAAGCTTTAATTTCAGTAGAATAATATACACCCAAATCAACATAAGGCTGTAATACTATTGAGTCATTCCAATGACATCATGAACCACAAGAGGGGATGTGCCATGGTTTATTGATGTCTGCAAACCCCACCCCATTCCGTGGATGGAATTATAGCCTCCGTCTTCCACTGGAGACCAGAGACTCATCTGGTTCTTAATGGGAAGGGAATTGCCCTGAAATCAGCAGTTAGTCAGGACTGACATAGGTGGAAGGCGCAGAGGAGTTAAAGCACTGATAGCTCACAAAGCTGAATTTCCAGGCTTTCTGCTTCTAGATGGCCCGTCAATGTGTTTTGTCACAAGAGCTTCCAACTCCTTTATATGGATCAGAGAACATTTAAAACGAATTATAAACTGTACCAAATTAACATTGTGATTATAGGACCTTACTCTGATTTTTACAGACAAGGGACTTGCTTTAAATTGACTTTATGGGTTTGGCTTGTCCCAGGTCAACAGAAAGATTGCTTTGCTTCCATTAAGTGGGAGCTGGGGAATGGCTGCAAGTAGCCACTTGTCTGACTTTAGAACTAGAATGGTAGTTTTACTATACTGTGAGCAGAGAGAGGTTCCCATAGAGAAGGTTCCCATAGAGAATGATTTGGAGCAAAAGTGGAGTAAAATGCAGATGGGATGTTCAGGCTATACTGTTGTATACCAGGAAAAAGTGACATAAACAATTCCCTGTGCCCCTGATGCAGGCTTGGGAAGGTTTCCCTTTAGCTATGGATGTGCAACAGAACCTGGTACCACAAAATACTTCTGGAAAATCTTTTAGCCCACCGTTTCTGTCAGAGTGCAGACATTATCCCATGTGTGTCATGTAGATTGTTGGGCTAGACACCAGTAAAGTTTTACTCATACTAGGCTTGGATTTAATGTTTTACTATAACAAATAAGGAAACACAATTTAGATCTAACAGGCCAGAGCCTGCTTCTATTTACTATCCTTATATTCAGATACAAAATCCTGAATGTCTATTTCTGGTAAAGTGGATTCCAGTGTCAGGCAGAATACCTCAGAGGTCAATGAGATTCACAGTGGTGCCACTTAGGATGGGTCTAGTGAGCCTTGCTTGTGCTGATGTCAACAGCAGCGCTGGGGGGAGGAATCCGCCCTGCTCCATTACTCAGAGGGTGCTGACAGAGTTTCTTTTATGAGGAGTTTTAAATATTCTGGAATCTGCTTCCTACCCTCATCCAGAGGAGCCCAGATTTGGTGACTTTCCAGGCATGCTGCAAAAGACATCCATTTGTCAGATATCTGGAGAAAGTAAATAGAAAAGGGAAGCTGGGCTATAGGGAATTCTACCTACACCTTGGGCTTGGAACAATTTCTTATGCTTTGGAAAGAAGGAATTGTTTGTAAAAGGACTGTCACAGTTTCTGGCAGTTCCAGCAGGTCTGTATTTTCTCTCTGTTTCTCTTGTCTTCCCTACCCACCACTGAATGGTGAATGTAGAAATACTTGGTTATCATTTAGTGAGCTGACTTCTTTTGGATGTTGGTCATTGATAACATAAGTTTCTAAATGCCTGATTGCATCTACTCTGCTGTAGTGCTGCAGACAGTGTTAAAAAGGCAATTACTAGATGAAGCCACATCAGTAAAAAGGTGGATAAATAAATGAACTGGGAAGAAGACGTTCTGGAGTGGAGCTCTAAAGCTTCTAAGTAGGGTCATTTTTCTAATTATAGGATGGTGAGGCCGAAGACTCCAAGTGCCCAGGCAAAGGATGAAAAAAGTATCCAACTGAATAAATAAATCTCTTAAAGAAAAAGATAGTTGTCTGCCAGGAAACTTAATATGAAATGTTGAGAGTGCAGTTCTGAAAGAGATTTAATTGGAGATAGACTCCTAAGAATACGTAAATAGTCTTTCAGTTTCTCAACTAAAAGGAGAAACAGATGCCAGCTCTAAGATCTGAGATCAAATATGAAAAGGACTGAGGCCTCTAAATGTCACTTTAAATGTATATAATTAGATTCTTATCTTGCTAAGAGCTTGGCCAGTGCTTTTCCAGTGGAAGGTATAAACTCTTTAGATGTATTTTACAGCGAATGGTTCAATTGTCTGCTTTAAATGCAGTTTTAAAAGAGAAATTTAGATTTTAAAACATAATATAAAATTTTAGGTGGTCTCAAGACAACACAGTGATGTGTCAGTTATGGCTAAACAGTGTTTTGGCACTCATTAGCTTGGACCTACTGATGAGGGAGCCAGGATCTATGTAGTGTCTGGGTACCCCAAGAGGGAAAAATTCACTGATGACATTTGGACCTGACTATGATGTTGGTTACAGATAGATCAGTGAATCTGAGTAAAACAAATCAATCCATTTTTAGTCGTCTAAGGCACTGTTAGTCAGCTTAGTCCTTACACATGGGCAACCCTTCTGTGGGGTTGGAGGTCAGTCATTAAGTAGCATATATTTTTGCCCTCCCTGACTTTGGTAGGGACCACCAAGGCAAACACTGAACCATGGAGCAGAAATGAATGTTGGCAGAAGGGGTGGCTCAGTCCCTGCCTGACATGGCAATTTGTCATTTCCATGAGGACACTAGATAATTCAGCAGAAATTAGTATAACCCCACTCTGCCTCCAGCAGCAGCCAGCAGACCCAGGAGTTTATTTGGTTTGTCTGGGGCAACAGCTCTGACTCCAGTTCTCCTGAAAGCCAAGACATAAAATGACTGTGACATTTCTGATCCAGTAGGAATTTGTAACTACTAGAACATTGAAGCAACGTTCACTCCACAAGTCACAGGTTCAGGTGGGAGGCTCAGTCTTGCGCTGATTCTGTTCAGTTTTGATTACTGCAATAAATCTGAAATGAACCTGAGCTTTCCAACACTGAGTTTCCAATGATGCCAGCCTAGATTTATGGTTCTGGGAACAACCATACAGTTTTGCAGAGATTGTGGTGTTGCCATAGAATCATAGACCTAAAGAGTTTAGTTCAGTCCCTCTTGCCTTCTCTGAAACAGAGTGAACCCTACCTAAATACTTTGTCAGATGCTTCTCCAGCCTGTTTAAGGGACCAGTAATGGTGATGTTCATAGAAAAACACTTAGAAAATTAAACTACCCCGGGCCAGCTCCTTTGTTGGTGCACCTCAGTGGCAGGAAGTCCTACATGGCTATGGCCCGTGTATGATGAAACTAGATCTTACTTGCATTAAATGTTTCCATTTTGCTGTTCAAAAACATTTCAGTGAAACAGTTTATACAAAATGATGGGGGGGGAAATGGTTGAAGTGAGTCCATTTCCCTTATCTTGGGGAAAAATCTTGGGTTAAAGCTTAGAAAACTCAGTACTTTCTAGTTTTTCCAAAGAAATGTCCTACTGTTATGAAATTGTGACAAAATGTAAAATTCCTCCAAAGCTGAAGGTTTCCAAGCATTCCCAGCAGGTCGGTGCAGTGTTAGAAAGAGTTTTGTAGTTTCCCTCCCTCCTGTTGTGTTGGATGTGCTTCTCACCCATGCTCCAAAGCTGCTCTAAAAAGACAAGCAAACAAATGGTGAGTGAATATCATTCTCAGTAAATCCAACAGGAAACCTTTCCATTGCCTTCTGTGAACTCTGGGGCAGTCCCAGACAGAAAATCAGAGCAGGATAAGGGGTGCCTAATTCTACTGGGTTCTTCTGCATGGCCTTCTGTTATCCCTGAATACAAACTGCAGCCTTACCAGAAGTGCTCCTGCCTCCACTCACTGTCCTCTGTGCTAAGCTTGTGTAAACCCACACCACAATTCCAGTGCTGCACTGTCCTTTTTGGAATCGACAATAAACGTTTAGTCTGGCAAGGAGCATATCTGGGAGGGATTTTTATGTCTGTGGGGACAGTAGCACTGACCCTTGTGCGGGTCCTTGTGCGACGGGGCCGGCGCAGACGGGTTGGCACCTCTGCAAAAGCCAAAAGCATCACCTTTGCCTTTGCTGTCTGCCACAGCACTCAGATCTCCCACACGGTCCTGGAATGTGCCTCTTGTCTGCTACCCGGCTGGCTTGGGAAGTTTTGAAAAGGTTTAATTTAGCTCTCATTTGAGTCCCTTTGTGCTGCCAAAAAATCTGAACTTTGGTTCCAAGTGGAGCTTAGGAATCCTGGTTCCCAGGAGAAAAGAGGAGGGAAGAACAGGGGAGAAAAAGTTGGGCATTTTAAAGGAGAGAGAAAGAGATGACACCAGATAATACGTATATTTTTGTCCCCTTTTTAAAGGAGAAGTTGTTTCATGCTGTTACCTGCTTCATGCTGTATAGCACAGATGAGTGACCAGCTCCAAAACTTGGATTAACAGCGACACTCGGTGGCCAGCTCTAACCAGCCACACTGGGCTTTCCGGGGCCTTGGTGGCTTTGCTTTAAGTGACAATTCTCTCTGTGCCTATTTGACGTGTACAGATGTGTAAGGCCAGCCTGTGCTCTGAGCAGCATCACACTTCTGTGTATTGCTCAGCTGAATCAATACAGTGTTGATAAACCTTGTCGTGCTATTGCAAGTGCAGCTATAGTTGGTGCATTAGAGCCCCAAGTCCTGGCTCATGAGGATGCGCAAGAATCTCAGCTTTCATTTTGCAGATCCCTTCTACTTGTGTGGAAAAGTTTGATAATGTGATCCAAGCAATCCTTAAGGACTTAAATATCTGGAAGCAAATAGAAAAGAGGAAGAAAAAAGAAAAATCCAATGTGAGTTCTCTGCTACACATTCAAAATAGCCTCATTACTTTGGAGATCTTGTAGCTGCTCTGCTAGTTGGAATGAAATGAAGCAAAATGATTTGCAGTGTCTTATGATTTGATCTAAATATCCATAATACAGTAGCATAGCTACAGAAATAAGTTATTTCTTGTAAGAGAAGAACATGTATTAAAGCTGCATTTGCCATTTCCTACTAATCTTTCCTTTTAAACTCTTTTCCCCTTTTTCAGTGACATGAGTATATCCAACTACCTCTGTAAAACACAGCAGCTTTCATCTCACTAGCTCAGATAGTCAACATTTGTGAATCTACAGCTATAAGTAGTTTGTGGTGCCAATCCCAGTAATTAGACAGACAAGACACTTCATATGTGCAAGTAAGGAGCAGATACACAACGTAGCAGTCCCAGAGACAGCATCTGCAGGAAGATATTTCTTTCCTATGTGGTTATGGCATCTGTTAGCAGTTTAACAACCAGCTGTCAGGGAGAAAACTCTGTGTCTCCTCAGAAGATCAGCAATGGGGCATTTCCAATGATCTTGTTGACCTCAGCTGTCAAACATAATCGGGTTACCATACCAAGCAGTGAGCTGTATAGAGCTGTCAGCTTATTTAACACCCAAAGGACGCAATTCTGCTGCCTGCTCACCAGTCAGTGGCACTGCTGATACAGGAGGATTTCCCCAGAAGGAGTTCTCTATGCATATACTACTGGTAATTAGTTTACTAATGGCTGCAGGCGAGGTTGTGATGGAAGGAGCAAAAATAAAAGCATTTATGTCTAGAGAGAAGAGGTTTCACTGTGAAAGTTATTCATGCACTGTGGCAGGGGACACCAGTGGTCAAAGACTGTCAAGTTTTCAATCTGGCTGCAGAGCAGGGTGAGGAGATGGTTCTGCTGGAGATGTCAAAAGATCTTAGGGAGCTGGGGACCCATATGCCAGGCACATGTGACTGGAAGATAAGTAGAGAATCCCAGCTCGCCTCATAGAGGTGCTGAATATGTGAAGTCCTCTACCACCATGAAATGTAGATTGCTAGGATCCAATTCACAGATGATTATTGGAACTATACTTCAAACTTTTATACTGTAAATTATATACTATAGAAAATTTAAGTTTATACTTTGACTGAGAATTGTATCCCCTGCTACTGACCATTTCCAGACATGAGAAAGGTTACCTGTTTTGGAAAGGGTATAAACTTGCATTAGCTAAAAGCCTGACATAGACTGGGGGAAGTTGAACTGCCACAATTATCTTCTGCTGGATGAAAAATAGAGCAGAGAACCAATCTGGGAAGGGAGGGGAATGTGGGGTGTGTGTGGAATAACCGGCTGGGGAAACATGCTGGTCCCTTCAGCTTAACATTGAACTACCCTCATAACTGAAAGATCTTCATAAAGCAGGAAACCTCAGCCTGAACCAGTTCTTACTACAACAATATAAATAATTACTTTGGAGACTTGTAGTGAAATAAGGCTGAAGGAATTAAGAGGAGAATCGGACCCTCTTGTTAATAAAGGAAGAACCCCAACGTTTCAAAGGAGCAGGCAACAATGCTTTATGTTTCCGTGTCACTCTTTGAAGTCCTGAATGCTTCACAAATTGTAATTAAGCTTCAGAATAAGTGTTTTACAGATTACCAGAATAAGGTGCAAGGAGATTAAACAATTTGTCCAGATTGACAGGGTGAGTGACAGCAGGAGAAGAAGCAGCGATATGTCCTGCTTTCCTTTGCAGAAGCAGCATCCCATATGATTGGGAACCCACTGCTACTCCTGTGTATAGCCTGTGCATAAAGCTAGTTATAAATTTAATGTTCCAGGATTAAGATTGGCAAATAGTCCATAAAGAGGCCTGAAGTAGTTATATTGGTGAACTAAGCTATTGCACATCACCAGCGGTTCTCAACAGCATATAGTGCCTCCACGTATATGACCTCAAACAGTGTTTTATAAAGAGGATACTGGTAAGCAAAGAGCTTTCCAAGAAGGGGTGTTCAAAGGTATCACAGTTATGGCTGTATATAGCCCAGACACTGCATAAATACCACTCACATTTCATGCTTCATTAACTTCTTTTGTAGATTAATCCATGTTTGCACAGAATGCTTTAAACCTATCCGCACTGATCCCATGCATTTACCGCATGCCTTGCAGCTGCAGCTGCTTGATCCCACTCCATTAGTAGTTCTGTGAGCCATAGGATATGAGCTGGCCAGCGAGGACGTGCACATGGGTACGGACAGGGCAGAGAGGTGTGAATTCTCTGATGTCTTATTTGTGTTAGATCCATTTCTGCAAAGTCATTGTAAATCACTGTTGTTCTGATCTAGCTTGGTTCCCCATTTCATTCACACTGCCCTGAACATACTGACCTCAAGTGCTGTCACACCTGATTAAAGATAGGTAGGTAGAAAAAGGATTGGGTTCAAATGTAGCTGAACATCTTAAGTTCATGCTGTGGGCCAGATCTTGAGCTGATGTATTTCAGCAAGGATGTTATTCTATATCTGCTGAAGACATAGCTTCTGGTTTTTGATTAGCCAGAAAATAGCTTCTAAAAACCCTGGGAATATAATATGCTGGGAATTCTTCACAGACTGTTT
Source organism: Loriculus beryllinus (assembly GCA_039877255.1). Classification (NCBI taxonomy): domain Eukaryota; kingdom Metazoa; phylum Chordata; class Aves; order Psittaciformes; family Psittacidae; genus Loriculus; species Loriculus beryllinus. The sequence continues at coordinate 6,220 of JBCJKH010028783.1, read as the reverse complement.
TTCCATTAGAACTGGCTGCCAGCCTGCTTACGAGGCTGTCTGACATCAGGTATATCTTTCCTAGGAAGTCTCCATTATCTGATACTGGTATTATTTTTGTGCCAGTGATTGAATTACACTATTCTGTTCTTATTTCAAAATGAAACCATTCTAATGTAAAAGCCATGGATGGATAATACCCTTTAATTCAACTGGCTGAAGACACTTCCTCTTGGTTTAACCAAATCAATCTAAAAATTGAAGTGGTCAAGAAACTGTAGTCTGAAAGAACTCATGAGTTACATGCCAGGGAGCTGATCAGACAGCTGTCTGAGCCAGAGGAAGTAAATACCGACCTCATTCACACTGATCAAAACTCAGTTACATGCTAAAAGTCCCAGGAACCACTTCGATCAGCCGAGGCTGAGATCACAATCACCAGCTATCTAACAGCAGCCCTTGGCCACGGCTGCACAGTAGATCTCACATCTCCATAAGAAAGCACCCTGTCCAACTGGAGCAGTGACTTCAGGAGCAAGGAGTGTTTGGGGATGTTTTTGTCGCTGACTGGAGTTGAGCAGAGATTGATGAGGTGTTATGCTGAGACACCTCAAAGGAACTGAGTTTTGGAAATCCTCAAGCCGTCAGGCTGTTCTCAGGGCTGGCTCAAGTGAGGCAGTCCACAACAGGCATGCAAAGTCACTAGTCCCTTTTCAGAAGCATCAGTCTTCATCTGCCTAGCAGACGGGTTGGGAAGTCAGGGTAATGTAGACATATTAGCTGTGAAAAGCCTTGAGAGTTCTACAGATCTAAAAAAGGGACTTATTAGTGCCTGTAAAATCTGCATGTATAGGGCAGGATTTCTTCTTGCCCTGAGCAGCAGAACATGCTGTACTGTCGCTGTTGTCCCCACAACACTGCTAATGATGCTGGTTTTATGAATAGGCATTGAAAAAGGCTGACTGTCATCTTGGCACTGCTGGGACTCAGCCAGCCTGCCCACTCGCCTTTATTCTAATAGCACTGATGCTCACTGTGATGTGTTGCTTTTGAGGATGAATTAAGGCAGAGAAGGAAGTATTTCTTATAGTGATGCAAACTGAAAATGGTTTGGTTCAGTTTAGAGCAACTGAGCTCTAAGTGATTTGGGAGCCAGCCTGAATCAGTTTGAGCTACTTCCACAGCTTGTTTTACACACATTGCTGCTGGTGTTATCTCTTAACAGGACTAAGTATCATCATGAGATAATTTATTAAATACTTGACTTTGCAGTTAGAGACCATGAAAGTAGGAGTTCCCCTGGAAACAGGTTGAGAATGACTACAGCACATTAATACGACCACATTGTACTTTGATTCTAGGAACATGTAAAAGGTATTGGTAATCCACCACTGGAAACTGAACACACTGGGATGCATTTATTCAGGAGATGGATTCTTTCGTATTTCTCTCATACCTTTCTTACCTTCTGCCACTCATCTTACCTGTGACTGTCATCCTGTGACTGTCATCCTGGTGTGTTGGCTTTGAGAGGCAAAATGATTCCCCCCATCTATGATGATAGTAACATTGACTAAAAGCAAATGAAACGGGTGGCATTATGATGTCAGGAGGATCAGAGCCAAAGGTGGTTTTCTGAACGGAGACTCTGCATGAATCTCCCCAGACTGCCCAGCAGTCAGGGAGATTATATTCTCAACTGTTAGGGCTGTTTACACATACCAGCCAGCACTGACTGCCTCTTTGTGGCAAGCTGTTTACATGAATTTATTTTGGGAAAATTCCATTAGACGGGACCAAGATTTCTTCATAAATCATTGAATTTAGCTTGTGTCCTGATAAAATCTGGTTAGTCATTTATTCTTCTGAGCAGCGCTTAGTTAGGAGCGCTCATTATTTGCAAGGAGCAACTTACATGGGTAATATAAAAATATTGGATTGCCTATGGCTGTTTTCAGTGGTGGATATTTTACTCTGCTGGGAAAGATGTATTAGAAAATGACCCTCCTCACCAATTCATCTAATAAAACAAAGCGCTCATTAACTACAGTCACAGACCTAATGTATGCTCTGCATTTTGCTGATTTAGCCAGCCAAAATCTCCCAGCGAGACCCTGAAACCGCTTTGAAAATGGTCCTGCAGATGTGTTTGCTGTAATCTGTATTGCTGTGTCCTCTGGAGCAGTAGGGATCTGGCTGGAGACATTACTGCAACTGCAGTGTTTGGCTCTCTCTTATTCAAAAGGAGAATCAATGCTATTGCACTGGGCTGCAGTGTCCTCATTTCATGCACTAGCAGAGAGCGAGTTTTCACAATTTACCACATCGTGGGAGGGATGGAGAGAGGTTGAGAGGACACAAAATTCATTCCTTAGTTTTAGACAGAAACTTATTCTTGTTTTGAACTAGCAGAGGCGCTTGCTCTGCGATTTCAGGTGAACATACAAAGTGTATGAAGAAATCTAATAACCTTAAAATTCTGTCATTTATAAAGCATCTTTCTGCCTATTTGTGACTTCTTTACTAGTATTTGCTGCAATGCATTCATCTGCATAGTGTATATCAACACTACACAAAGATGCGTTTAAAAAAGGCCCGAAAAGCAAAGCTGGGCTCTAGATATCTGTTTTAATACAAACTTCTGGCACGTTCAGACCCAGGATTTTGGTTGCTTCATTTCAAGTAAATGGACCAGGGTCAGATTCTTTGTCAGTACAACTGGAATAACTTTTTTTATAGTGAACTGTCTGCATCAGTTTACAGTAACATGGAATTTGACACCTTGCCATCGGATGGAAGGTGGCTTTTCATCCTCTAAATTCACACAGACATATTAATCCAACACTGAGGTTTGGCATAATCTCTTAATTTTATATAGCACATTTCTTCTCCAAGTGCCTCACAAATATCAGTGAAACGCAGCCATGTCTGGTAGGGAAGTTAGAAACATTCCACAATGCTCACTAAAGAAGGCAACTTAACGCCTCCTTTTATTAAAAATAACATTAATTCAGAGAACCACAGCTTCAATTGTGTTGGAAATACTAAGTCACTCAGACTAAAGGCATGAGGCTCAGTTAATGAGGTGTTTAGCTGCTCCTTCCAGAGCCTGTACCTCTGCTTCAGGCAGTCTCTGTGTCTCTTGGATGAGTCTGGATTTTTACCTTGAATTAATAATTTGCACTTAAGAGGTTGTCTTGAGTAGATTGCAGTTCCCATAAAGACAAACTGATCATGCCTTGTGCGAATAAGGCTGTTCCCACTGAAGTTAAATGAGAGTAAAGTGTTGGCAATGATGCTGTTAATTGCTGCAAGCCGTGTTTTGTTATGGAAGAAATATTTCTGATATTTGACATTTCTGGTGATGTTGAATTCTTTATTCCATTCTTTGGCTCTTCACCTTCACCAGGAAAACCTCATATGCAACTTACTGCATCTGCAGTATGTCTCAGTCCTAAAAGCAGGTCCTCTGAATAAGATCTCTCTCTGCATGCAAACAACTCAGATGAAGATTTAGGCTATCATCTCAAGAGAAAGGAGGAAACACAAAACCTTCTAGACAACAGGAAAAGGCAAGGATGGCACAGGTGGTTTGTAGGTTAGTCTATGGATTAATTCAAATATAATAATTCAATTAAGTCACATAAAGAAGATTTAATGGTTGGTAAAAGGCAGAAGTCTGAATGTTCACTGCCAGTGCAGACATGGGATAAATACATCGTACCACTGCTATAAGCTTCCTCCTTGCACACCGTGCTGCAGATGCAGGTTTCAGGGCTGCTGTTTACCTCTGCAGGAGCAGTGGCAGCAGAGGATATTAAGTGGAAAGTGAGTTCCACATGTGCAGATCCAGGTGGAGGCGTTTCCCTTGCTGCAAGCTGCCACACTGCTGCTGATGTTCAGGACTTCCCTACATGAGCAACAGCTTTATTTTCCAGCTTGGGTTCCTGAAGGACTCTCTCAGCAGCCTTTCCCTGAGAAATGCACAGAATCAATCTACTTCTCAGCCAGCTCGGCCTTGAACTCTGCTTGTTTGGGCCAGCTGACTTCAGGAGCTCACCAGCCACATCTGAGCATTTGAGCATCCCTGGAAGAACAGATGTTGCTGAGGTCAAAAACTTGGGTGTGAATTGGACCCCAAAAGAGTACACATCACACTTTACTTTCACTTAGCACAATGTGGGAAGTTCTTGAGTAGCAACAAGCTTCAGGCCAAGCAGTTACTTCATTTTTTTTTCTTTCCCCTTTATTGATTGTTTGCTTTTAAAAAACAGATTGGCACATCCAGTGATCATGAAAGCCCTGGATGGATCCAGTTGTAGTGTGGGCAGGATTTGCATGAGTGCCTCTACAGAGCTCTGCCAATGCACTTTTGTCCTGGCCAGTTCCTTCCCTTCCAAACCTTGGTCTCTCCAATGCAGACACTACCAAGTCAGGAAGAACTGAGACGTATTATTAGGTGGTTTTGAGCTGTGGATGCTTGCCTACAGAAAATGCTGTGCTTGCTTTCTCCCTGACCAGACGCAGCACTTACGCTAGGCTTCCAGAGGCAAGACTAGATGTGGCTAATATGGAAAGGAAATGGTGAAGAAGGGCCATATTCACACCACTTGCCAAAATATGCCCTGTGGCGAGGGCCCTGCCATGGGGAGTTCCAGGGGATGTTGTGCTTTCTAGAGCATTAGGCAATGATGTGTCTTCAATCTGTCTTGGGGATAGGATTCCCCTTGCTGGCTGAACATGGAGGCCTCTACTTAGGTTGCTGTGCTATGCCTATCTCTACAGTGCCCAAACCCATCCCTGGCTAAGGGCGGAACCTGCAAGTTCTCTTGCTTCCAAAGGACAAAGGGGAGCATTGTGGCCTCCCCTAGCACAGAGCTGGTAGGTGGAGTAGATCCTGACTGTTATTCCTTGACAATTCACATGCACACATGCTGGGGCTCCCTATATCCAGGGGCTAGGCAAAGTCTGAAAGGTAGTGTGTCTAGTGACCAGAGATCCAGAGAACCTGGTTTCTGCCTGGCTCTGCCTGATTTTCTGTGGGACTTCAGGGAAAACTACTTGGCATGTTTATTTCTCTTCACCTTATTTGCCTTTTACATGATGGTAGAACACTATCATGTAATGGCATGCACTTGAGGGGGCTATGGTGTTATAAATGATGAGGCATTGAAGATCATGTTCTTCAAGCTGGAAGATCTCACACTAAAATGAGCAAATGCAGAGACTGGAGGGGTTTGATGTTACCCCTGGTAAATAGCAACTTTTAACTGATTAAAATTACAAGATTAGGGAAAACTGTAGCTTCCTAAAAACATCCAAAGTGAGGATAGGTAAGCAGAGGAAAGCTGTCTGTCAAACAGAATGTAGAACTCACAGAAAACAGTTTCCCCTACGCCTAAAGGCACGGGCTATAAAATAGAATTTTTTTTCCCTTCACAAATCATTTAAACATAAGTAAGAAATCAGTAGCTCCCTCTTCAGAAGCACCCTAAGGAATAAAAATGCAGTGAATCATGGGTATTTTATTACTAGTCTGTGTGTCTATCTGATGGCAGGCATCAATGGCTTCCCTTACACAGGCTGCCCAGGGGGATAGAGGAATGCAGGGAATAGCTTACTAGTTTCTGTGTCTGTCTAGTGGCAGAAATCCATGTTTTCTTATAGAAGACACTGTGGTAATGCACGGGCAGCATTTCAGTGCGTGTGCCTGGCTTTCTGGTGGCAAAGCATAAAGTGGGATTGAAATGTTGCCACTCACGAAGCGCCTGCTGTGCCAGTGAGACACGATCAGCCCCGTGCAGTAGGGGCAGGAACTTTCCCCGTGCAGATCTGTTAAGGGTAGCCAAGGACAAATGTTAGGAGACCAGGAATGCTGGGAGGGGAATATCCAGTTTAATAATAGAAACAGATACTGATATAGGGGTTTGTTCTGCGTTATGGGGAGGGAATATGGGCAGAAAGGTGGTGGTTGACACTCAGGTTAGGGTGGAAGTGCAATAAGGTATCAAATTCTTACATTGGTATGTCTTACTGCTTTCAGAGAGCTGCTTCTGTGTGACTCTTGACAACAATGCAAACCAGGAAGGTCCCAGTACTTGGCTCCCCACATAGTCTGAGGTTCACAAGCAAAAACAGGGGGTCAGAGAGGACCAAAGCCAGCTGGCCCCAGAGGAAAACATTTCTTACCCATGTTGCTGAGTGATCTCAGTTACAGTGTTTGTATTTTATCTGCACACTC
>JBCJKH010028782.1:11888-30938 GCA_039877255.1 Loriculus beryllinus | reverse complement strand
CCCTCCCATGCCTGCATGGTGAGGGGACAGCAGAGCCAGGCAGTAACCCACAGGACAGAGAGACAGTAACAGGCTGTCAGCTCTGGCAGAGTCCCAGGCATAGTCCACTTTACCTGTACCTAAGCAACACACTTGGGCGGTGCCAAATAGGTCTGGGATTTGGGATTTATGCAAGTCTAAAAGGAATGTGAGAAAAAAAGAAAGTGTATGGAACTCTCCCAAACCACTCATAGCCTGCATGGGACTTAACAACAAATTGTAAGCCTTTAAATCAAGGGAAAAAGCAACCAAACTTATGTTTTCGTCTTTGACACATTCACGTCATGCAGACACATTTGTGAAGAGCCTATAAAATCCACAGTAGCCAGGAGCACCCTTCCTACCCTTTTCAAGATGGGCCACAGCAAGAAAGCTTGGCCTCAGAGCACCACCAGTGACTGCAGTGCCTTGAACAGAAGCCACTCTGAAGAGGCGATCCAGTCAAGAGACTGGTACTGCTGCTATGCCCACACTTCCCTCAAATCACATTAAGTTGACTTTAGGTGCAATGGTTTGCACCTTCAGAGCTTGTTAAACTACACCTACATTCTGAACTCTTAGAAATTCAGACTACCACCCTTGCAATCTGAAGGCACAACACGCCATTCTTATTGACATAAGCAAACCCCTGCTTCCACAACTTGCCCCAAAGGAGTAAAGGGAGATGTGACAGAAGAAGAGAGGCCCGAGTGTTATGTCATGCACAGCCCCAGCTAAGACAGCTTTTAATTTCTCAAGTGTCACAGAGGTGAAAAGAAACATCCCTTTCATAGAGACAAGAAGCAGAAGGTTAGAAAATGTTCAGTTATACAGCTACAATCAACACACATCAGATGTGTGAATCAGAGTGGCACTTCTCATAACAACTAGCCCAATGGTGATTGCAAATATTGCAATTGCCAGAAACAGGAACAATAGTGAGTCAGAGCTTTTACTGAGTGTATTGGCAGCTGGTACTTCCAGGGCAAACCCACAGACATAATGACATGCTCTCAAACCGTTAGCTGTGTGTAGCACTCACTCTTACCTCCTTTAGGACTTTTACCTAACTCAGGGCTGTGAAGTTAGTGGCTTGTCAGATGCATATACCACCAAGCTCTGCAGGCAGACAGGAAGGATATCCAGGTAAGTGGGACTATCTGGACCTCCCACAGCGCAAGTCAGAATTCCACTAGAGTGAATGCAAGAGTATAAGGACTGTATAAGTGGGATGTGACTGCCACAGGACAGACAAGAGAAACACACTGTGGATTAAATCCTGCCACTGTTCCTAGTGCCAACACTAACTATGTGCTCCACTGAAGATAACCTTCAGGCTTTTTTAATCTCTCACCCAGGTCTCCGTCTGCTAAAGAGGAAAATTCTCTCCTGCTACAAGATTATATTAAGGAAGAGATCCACTCGAGCCTCTTCCTTTGTCCCCTGAACACCAGTGGGACAGAGGGAAAGGCTGAGGAACAGATCAGGAAACCTTTGGTCTGTTATTCCATCCATTTTGTAAATTGTTCTTGTTGCAGTTTCTTTTCAGTTCTCTAAATTTCAGTTCTCTAAATCCGTGCTAAGCCCTTGATTTGCAGAAGCACTAATCATCCACAACTAGGTTCAGATACTTGAAAACAATAGTTTTGATAGCCTTGTCGTAACATTGCAGCCTATGACCTGGGCCTGTTGGTCTTGTGTCTTGCACTCTGTTTCAGTTGAACAAATGATTTTACCTCCCAAACAGAATTACTACTACTCCTCTTACCCTCTCCATGTCGAAGATTCCTCACTGAAAGGAGCTTTGAGTATCAAGATCTTACACAAAGTCCTGAGCCTGAATCTGCAGGTGAGCCTGGAGGTATTTGGACCCAGACAATTAGCAAAATGCCATAAAAATGGTCACAGCTGGTGCACCAAGAGAGTGCTGGCCCATTTGCTACTTCTCATTCTTTCTATCCTTCATTCTCAACATGAAATTTTTCATTTCTTTTCTCTCCTTCCCCTTCCCCACATTACTAGAAAACTACACATTTCATGACCAGATGGGCATTTAGTGCAACCACTGATTTCAAAGAAGCTACTGTGACTTGCTAGCTGGTACAACATGTTCTACACCCTCTTTTTAGTATCTGGCACACCAGGGAGTGCTCAGTGCTGGGAATCTGATTCACTAAGACTGCTTCTGATTTGAGAGAAAGGAACAATGACAACCTTGTGAGAAGATTGTTTCTTTGTCTTCTGTTATGTGCTCTCCACAAAGGGAAGAGGCACGCTTTCTCAGGCAGTACAAGGCTAATGACTGCTACTGCCTTGCATTATTCAACAGGAAGTACACAATTAGATTCTTATGTTCAATTTTGTGTTCACATTAGCATCAGGTTATCATAAAATATAATTATGTGAAGTGTAAATTCGTGTTCATCTTTTGCTTGCTGAAAGCTGAGGGCAACTCCAGCATTTCAGAAGGGTCACAGCTCTCTAAGCAAGCACAGCAAAGCTTCTGCTTAAGCAAGTTCCCAGGACATATTCCCATGTGGGGGGAGCCAAAAAAAAACTATAAATATAAAATATCTATAAATATACCTGAAAGAAAAGGACTGCAAAAGGTTATCTTTGAGCACTGAGGAACACTGAGTAGCATACCATATGACAAGCATTGCAAGAGTACAGGGAGGTATTTGCTAACAAGTGAGTGTGAGGACAAGATGAAGAAGAAGCCTTTGCCCTTTACAGGTCATCCTGGGCCAGAGACAGGCATCCAAGTGCCTTGTCACCCAGCTCCTCTCAGTAATCCTCATCAGCTCACATCATAGTTTCATGAGAGAGGTTTCCCAACTGCGAAATGGGTGACGCAGTGATGCTTCTGTTTGAAAACACTGTGAGTCTGACTACAATAAAGGTGAAGATGACAGCAAGGCTTTAGCAGCTCATCACAGGTCTGGGCTGTATGGTTCTTGCCTGGCATCCTCCCAGCCCTCATGTATTACTCAAATTCCACCTCCTTGCTGTACCTTATCCTCCTCAATAATAAAGCAGCATCTAACTCCCCCTTGTGGTCCACGACAAAGAGCATCCCAGCAACTAAGCCAATCTGGCCCTCTTGAGAGTCATTCCCTACCAAAGGCCACCTAATCATATCAGCACAGTCATAAACTGCTTAGGCTCCAAAGAACTGTGCTTGCAAAAGTACATTTCCCTTTGGCTCACTGTCTCCTTGTCATGTGTTCACCTGCTGAAGTGCTATGAAGGGGCAGATAAAGCTGTGCCATGTAATGCTGATGGCTTAACACAGCACAAGACCTATGTTATTGGCTTCCCTATATATCTAATCATTAAAATAAACTGACACATGTGGTCTTTATTTTAAGGCTCCTATCCCAGAATGAATAAAGAGAACTTCAGATTGAAAGCGTGGAGCTTCAGGGAGCAAGCTTCTCCATAGGGAAATCACACTCAAGGTCTAACAAGAGTCCGTTACTGATTTTCTCAGTGCACTCAGGCAGTGACCACAGACCCAACCATCGGTGCAGACTGAATTGCTCATCATTCCAGCCTTCACATCAGGATACCCTACAAAGTCTGCAAGAAGCGGTTGATTGCTATGAAACCATTGGGACTTTTGTCAATTTGCAGCAAATCTTTCTGCTTATCGAGTGCAGAAACAAGACAGGGACAAAGAAGGGAAAGAGAAGACTGGAGATGTATAATATTGTCCAACTCCATTGCTAGAAAATAGCCCTATTAAGGAATTATTAGAGGGGCTATCACACTGGGATGGCTCATAACCAAACGTGCATGGGTCTGAGTCTCCTTTTTCTTCAGACTTCCTGTCTGTGTTATTTGTCCGCTTGCTGAAAAGCAACACAGCTCTCTGTTCATCCCTTAATGGTGGTGCCCATGCTGTCCTTAAAGACTGAAGTCACTCAAAAAGAAAAGGAAAGTTGAAAAAGCTTCAGGAATACTCCTGTCTGTGTTATAATACTGGCCTTACTGAATTAAAAAAGAAGGGTTTCCCCACACCCCTATCCCAAAGAGCCTTTTAAAGGTAGTCCCACAAAGGCAGATGGATAAAATGAAAGTATATTTTTCCTTTCTGTGCTGTATGGAGCATTATGTTTTATAAAATATTGTATATAGTTTCTTTTTTTAAAGGATAGTAAAGAATTCTGTTACTACTTTTGTGCTTTGTTTTTCAGCTGGCTTTTTAGTACTTTCTTACCTTGCTTTTCACATGGCTTTTTAACCTATAACTAGGCCTGTACTGCCAGCATTATACTTCTCCAGATACATAAGCTAGTCTAAAGGCAGCTCAGACATCATCTGCACTACTGCAGCAGTGTTAAGACACAAAAGACAGTTTTAAATTATTTATATGCTTTCACATACCAGGACAACTATTTCTAAAGAAATCCTAAGTCTAAGGGTCTCCAAATTAAAGGCTTTGGAAAAAAAGTAGCAGTAAATACATTTTCTCTTTTCAGTAAATGGCTGCTCTTATGGATCATTCCACACCCAGGAAAATCATACTACACTTGTCCTTGCTCTCTTTCTCTTACAGACTCAGATATTCTTGTAATATGAAGGCACAGATATTCCTGGAACTATGTGATTTTCATGTAGATTATGTTCTTCAAAAAAAACCAAAGACACATGAAATAAAATCTGAGAGAAATGTGCATTATATTGTAAAAACATTTTCTTTCAGGTAAAAAATGGTCAAAGGCCTCTCTTTCATCTAGTCTGTCAACAAACTTTTTATATGCAAGAACATGACTCTGAATGCGGGACTAAACCATTTCTGGTTTTCCTTTGATAAATTCCTTCTGCCTTTAGCCAGGATGAAAATTAAGCATAGGTGTAATTACAGCCACACATGATTATTCTCATAATTACTAGCATGTGGTCAGAGGAACCAACACATAGTTTATTAAAACCAAAGCAAAAAAAAACAAAAAGCATGTTCCTTTCAGTGGAATTATAACTGGCCCAGGTACCACTGTTGGGCAACAAGTTTCAAAATTATGAGAAAAAAGCCCCTTCTACTTATTTTCTGACACTTCCCAAATCATCCCCAACGCTAGCTGGACAGCAAATCAACATGAATATATGCTAAGTTTCCGTTTAAAGTGCTTTTACAGAAGAGGCTGGACTCTTCCATCTAATACATTCACCATAGATGGAACAGTCACTGATGTTCAGGGGTGCATGGAAACTCATCATTAGCTGCCCTGAGACCTAGAAAGGCTTAAAGCAGGGATCTGATACATCCTAGGGAGGGTCTTGAGGCTTATAACCTATTTGTCCAACTTGCTATCACATACGAAGAATAGAAGGGAACAAAATATGAAGCAGAAACACCATCCTTTGTGATGAACACATCTACCCACCTGCATGAGCTGTAGGTGAATGAACACAGCTAATAAGAGGATATAAGCAAGAAGCTTCCTCTTCAGATACATCATTTACACAGCATGTTCCCACCTGTGTATCACTCTGCAGATCCTATACAGTCAGAGCTTACAAGCACTTCCTCATAAAAGACTCCATTCTCCTGATAGTGACTAATAAAGGCCCTGGAAGGCCATGTTTCATCACCAAACAGGCTGCTGAATCCAGACATGACTATAGCATTAAAGTGCTTTCCACCTAAATAGCAATAGCAGATACCCAATGAGATGCATCTCCTGCTTTTCATTCTTCTGAAGATAAAAACTTTGTGGGAATGAAGAATGAAGTCTTAGCAAAACCTAGTATAAAATCTTGACTCTAATGAGGCATTGGGAGTTTTGCCATCACCTTGCGCTGGACAACTGCCAGGATCTCATTTCTACTGCCTGACTCAAAACACACTGAAGTCAGTGAGAGCCCTCCTGCTTATTCCAGTGTGTACAACCTGAAGTCCCTCACAATTTTCTTTGTATTAATTGCCTGGTAGAGGCACATTTGAGTTCATCTCTGAACAGCATGCAGTAAATTGCAGAGGTCCTATTCTTCTCCAAGGCTATTTAAAGAATGGTCTCTGATTTTCTTTTTGTTGCAAATTCCAGAAAAGAAGAGAGTCTAATAAATGCTACATTTAAAATCTGTATTTGCTTTTCACCATAAGGAATACTGGAAAACAATAAGAGTTCTTCTACATGTTTGGTTAAGAAAAATAACACCAATTTTTTTTTTCCTTTTCATCCCGATCATTAAAGTATATTAAACTGATTTTATTTCTTGGGACAGATTCCAGAAAGAACTTATTATTTAGATTGTTTCAAAATTTTCTCAGGATTTTAATATTTAAATAATTGAAAATATTCTTTTTTTGTGACCTAAACTACTCTCTTGCTGCCTTCAGTGTAAGTTTACTTTATAACTTTACTTTTATAACTATGACATTAGGCAGCTGTTGGTTCTGCAAGCTTAATGCACCAAAGTCTTGACTCAGAACACCTCTACGTAAACAACTTGAAGCAAACCCTGATGTTAAAGCACACACTTAAAGAGTTCTCATAGATGAGAAGATTATTTTCTTACTTTGCTCTTTATGAGATGAAGTCTTGCTGTATCCAGGGACATTTTGAGGAAACTGCAGTAAGTGTCCAGTTTTCACTCAAGAGTGTTGGTTTCTGAGCAAAATTTGACCAATCTATCTTGACATAAAAGATAGGCAAAAGCCTATTGACCACCTATAGCTTAACCTATTCATATTTAAAATAGGTCACCTATACATAGGTGGCCTATGCCTCCTATAACTATTCCCAATTAACAGGGAGAAATCCCAGTAGATTTTTAATCAGTTATATGATTAGATATGCAAAGCAGACATTCTCATCAATTCAGTAATGAATGGCAAAATGGATGATAAAAGAGCATAGACACCAGCCTATTTTTCTATTACTCCAGCTTTTCTTTTTAATACAGATAGGACAGATCAACAGATTAAAACCCCTTTAATTTCTTCTTTTTTTAATGTCAATTAAACTTCTCTAACATGAAGGGAACATAGGGAAAGGCACAAAGCAATATTAATTACCTAGCAAGGGAACAAGATGATAATGATTAACCATGAAATTTTTTATCTAGAATAAAAGGAATTTGAATGAAGGAGAATTTTGATTGGCCTCTCTGTGTGTGGCTTATTGATAGAGACTGAAGGAGCCCCAGCCTGCCCCAGCCACCCTGGGTGCAGAAACACTGTTGTGGTATCGTAGCACAATGCTAGCTTTTCACAAAACACAATTCCTATTTTCTGGTTGGTTGTGCATTTCATCTGCATAATAACCCCACAGCTATGCAAAGCTCCATGCTCTGAGCAGCTGACAACAACATTTAATCCAAGGTCAGCGATTTCCTTTAATTATTGTAATTTTATTTTCTTTGGTTTTCTTTTTTTCTATCAGTCACACACACTGCATGGTTGTCTGTTGTCCCTGCTAGAACAGACATTTCCCCAGCTTACTGAAAATCCAAAACCCTACAACAACCCTAGTCAAATACTCTTCAGCAAATAACCCTAACTGTCCAAAAGGTGCAAAGAAGTAAATTTACATAGGAAGGAGGAAGGTTTTAGCCAAACAGTTTTCACACAGTTATCCTTCCTGCCTTGTCAACCAGCACTCGCCATTTACAGACCTTATGCAGTTGACTAGAAAGGCTGAGGGCCAGGCTGCTTGCTGCTGCTGAAGTTACTTAAAGAAAGAGCAGCCCTCTAAGGCTTTCCTCTCATCCTTTCCACTAAAACAGTCCTTAAGAGAGAAAAGCACTTGAGTGGTTGCTATTATTAAACTCTGCTTCTCTTAAACTCACAGTTTATGAGTCCTCCCTTGAGAGCGATTCTCCTCACAAAAGAGCCAGAAGCTTTTCCACAGCAAACAGGTAACACCCCATCATACTTTGCCCACTGCTGTGCTATTGTACCTACTTTATCACTGGCCGGTTCCACCTGAGAGATGACAGCAGATGGGACCTAGAGGGAGGTAAAAGCATTTTCCAGCTCTGTTACCTCCCATGTGGTTTCCCATTTGGAGACCATGACACAGCCATAGATGGGTGCTGTGAGACGTAGCTTCTCCCTTGTGCTCTATGTGGAAATGACAGGGCTCCTGCTGAGGGACACCATGCTGGGACATGCAGAATGAGAGGGTTTTCTCTCTTGGAGTTTATTCAACCAGGATACACTTATTATTTCATCAACAGGAAGCCCCTTCCAGTTATCATTATAATAATGCATATCTCCATGGATACATAGCTCCCTTTATAATAACTCATCCATGAAAAGGCAAGAAAATCACACAGTAGAGAAAGCACTGAGCTCTCTTTTATTTTTGTTTCAGTCTCAGTGAATAGGAATTCACTTTATGTTTCAGGAATCATTAGGAGCCTAAAGACTGTAGCAGCTTTTAAAAAATTGGCCACTTAAATCTGAGTTGCAGTGACATTACTGGTGAGACTGAGTAAAGACTGCCCTGCATAAGAATTGGCAAGACCCTTCACAGAGTCAGCCATGCAGCAAGCACAATGAGACAAACCAAAAAGGTCCACCTTGTGATCATAGCTCATGAGACAATGCACTCCCTCTGCCCAAGGACCCCCACGTTTCTCCAACTGGCAGGATCCCAGTGCTGGAAGCAGATGGTGTTTCAGTACTCCACAGGGCAGCAAATGCATGTTCAGCCAAGACAGGTAGCTGAGACTGCCTGATACCATCTTCCTTCTTTCTCCCAAATCCAAAGCCAGAGAAGAAACAGCTGTGTATACCATAAATCAGCTCAAAATCTACCTTACTTTGCACTGGCTGCTACAGAGACAGAGACCAAGGAATCACCTAGGGAAAGAAAGACAATAGTCCACAAGAATCCATGCCTCCAGGTGACGTATTTTTAAAATGCCTCCAGAACCATTCCCCAACTTTGTCCCTAAATTAAACTCTAGACTTCTTGAGAAAGAAGATGCAATCCTTTCTAATTAACTGAGCCCATCCCCTAATACATAATAAATAATTTCTCACTGCAGCTCTTCTAACCAGATATTACAGCACAGGCACTTTGAAGTGGGAACCCTGTGAAGAACTGAAGAGGCAAGATGTAAAATAACAGTATTTTATGCAAGGCAGTACATTTTAAGTTGGCTTAAGCTAGGACAGGCACCAAAAGAGGCAGTCCTGCCCTGCCCCCAGGTTCCAGTTGTTTGTTACCAGCTCCACTCCGTCATCTGTGCTGACAAGTATCTGTGTGGCCATGTGGGGAAGTGGATCAGGGAACTTATCTGAATGAAAACAATGTACTTCAGCAAAAAGGGCGATTCTGGATTGGGAAAAAGTAGCCAGGGGCATAGGGAGGATTGAACCACTGCTCTTGGCAGTAATGTCTGCTTATGCTGGCTCAAAGTGCATGTGAAACTACACTTACTATCATTTAGACAATTAATGGCATTGTTACAGAAATGCCAGCTCTTGGGCAAAACCCCCTCTGTCCTGACTGATTCCCCATTGACTCAGCACAACACAGTTATTCACTGAAAGCCACTCTGAATTATGCAGGTTCTTGAATGGTGCAAACTCTAGGGTGAATTCAGAAAGCAATGACTAGAAGGAAGGCACTAGATCATAAAGATAATTCCTAAATTAGGGTCAGTAAAAAACTTTAAGCTGAACAAGACAGATGAGCTTAGTTTCTACATGTGTATGTGAGGCTGGGTGCAATACATGCAGCTGGGTGGGCTGCAAAGTTCCTACTGTGTCACAAGAGCAGTAATTAATGTGGTGGTTACAGCCTCTGCTCAGCCTGTTTGCAAATTCATGTGATGCAGCTGCACACTTCCACAGTGGTAAAGCAAAGATGTGCACAAATGAAAGATCAGCTTCCAACAAAAGCCTGAGCAGAGCTAATGAGGGCTTTGATCCTACAATTGGATCCATGCAAATATGCTCTATCCATGCCCAGAGGTCTGCTGTGCACAAAAGAAGTGGAACTTACACCACAGGCAACCACTACAAGAGCTTGGGCTTCATCCAAATGGCCATCAGGAATCTCCATGGGTGTATTCTAGGGAGAGAGTGTTTCTCATCTTAATTGATATATTAAGGTTAGTTTCTCAAACTAGGCAGACCAGATAGGAATCAAAATACCAAGTTTTCCAATCCCAATAAAGAAGGGAATATGCACTGCTGAAAATAACCTGCACAGAACAGGCCCAAGGAGACAAAGCAATGAAGGGGATTTGGAAGTTTCTTCTGATTTCTCATAATTTTCTGTTCAGCTAAATCAGTATTAAGAGTTGTACAATTGCTACCCGTTCCCTTCAAACTGCAGATGCAAATATTTCCAGAAGTCTGGGTTCAAGAGATTTCAGAGGATCCTATTTGGATGTGCATATGTCAAGATGAAACCACATAGAAAAATGTACCTTTGAATGTGAAGACTAACTTTCTAAACAATGAAATCACAGGAACTTTGTGGGGCTATGTGTAACTCAATCAAATACAGCAGTAGAAATGGATGGAAAAAATATTGATGGGGCAAGGAAAATGACTCAAACAACATGTTTAAATTCCAGAAGCATCAATGGTATGATGCCTATAAATAACATAACTGGGTTTCTTTAATGCTACTTTAGACCTGTCTACAGTGTCTCTGGAATTTGAATGACATGATACAATCAAAGCACTCTAATTTGTTCCTTGGTTATCTGCTTTAGAAAACTCAGAACATAATATATTTACCAGCAAAATGGCCAGAGTAAACAGATTAGTTAAGAGCCTTATTTATCTTTTAATTAATTTTAAGGAAAAAAAATGTTTGCTGAGTTTCATTTCCATTATTAAGATTTTGATTGTCAAAAAGTTCTTTTATACATATGCAAATATACCTCGACATTTTATCTAGTATATTGTTGCAATACTCAAATTAATAATAAAGTAAACATTATAATAAAAGCAAGATAACCTAGTGCCAGAAAACTTTATGCTTTGTTTTTGACAGAGCAAAACCAGTGAGGACAATTCATATTGTATCTAATTTGTTTACTAATATTTTGGATATCATCAAAGACCTAAAATTAGCCTAAAGAAAGGAAAGAAAAAATATGACCTGCATAAACCCAGCATATAAAAATGCATATAAACAACTGGAAGGTTAAAGATATTATTTTGAAGTAACAGACAAAACAGAACCCAGTTGTGCAAAGCACAACACTGTTTATATTTTAAAACCCAACCAAACAGAAAAACAAGCAAACAAAATACTGGCAACAAAAAACTCCAATCAAAGCCCCCCCCAAGAAAACCAGAAAAATCAACCCTGTTTCAAGGAGACTGGCTACAGCTTGTATTCTGATGCCCAGCATTTACTTTGCAAGTAATTCTTAGATTTGGAGATTAAAATACCTATTTTGATGATGTAGTCCATAAGAAGACTAGAAAAAAGACATGAAAGTTTTCTCTGCCTCAAATCCCAGACAGTAACAATGACAAATGGACACTTTTGAATGTCTCTATAGAAACATGTACAAAATGAGCTAGCAGGTTTGTTCCCGTTTCTCATTTATAAGTATCCACATCAAAGCCATCCACTGTTACTGTCATTAATTGGCACCTGTCTCAACAGAGATGATGAGGATTTAAGAGGCCCAAGCTGGACCTTCCTCACTATCCTTCTCAGTTTCAGAGCCAGGACGCTTTGACAGCATCACCAGCAGCATTAGTGCTGTGCCACATTCTGTGGTTAAACGGAAGATAATATCCTTCCTCAGCTCAGTACTTTTCATAGCTCCTAGCTAGAGAAGAGAAGGGAGAGGAAATGCAAGAGAGAAAGCTTTTTCAAATTGTGTGACACCTGAAATGTTGGTAGAAGGCTTGCTAACCACCAATGTTTCCATGCTCAGTATTTTAACACCGTATGCTTTTTTAGACCCTACTAATTGCAGCAGCAATTAGCCTAACAAGCGTTTCTCAGCTGTACCAGCAGCATTGATAAAAAACATTCAAACAAAACAATGGACAGAAAAAGCTACATACATTTTAAGCTCAGGTCTATATCTGAAGAAGGTGTTTACCAAATAGCAAAAATGTACAAGGAGAAATATTTGATTTTAGGTCTATCAAAAGCATTCTATCAGCATTCCATCTTCCCCACTGGAAGTATATTCTAGTAACATGGTACAGACACTATTTTATAGAGCATTGTCTACTGAACATACTCTCTTATACAAGAGGCTGATAAAGTCTGAGGCTGCTACATTATAGTCTCTTATGCAAGATGCTGATTATTTATGTGCATTTGGGTTTCCATGGCAAAATTTAGGTAGTGGAGGGCTACCGGGGTGGCTTCTGCAAGAAGCTGCTAGAAACTTTTCCCATGACTGACAGAGCCAGTGCCAGCCAGCTCCAGAACAGACTCACTGCTGCTACCCAAGCCCATCAGCAACAGTGGCAGCACATCACTGATAGCATATTTAAGAAGGTGGAAAAAAAAAAGCTGTGCAACAACAATTGCAGCCAGGAAAGAGGAGTGAATATGTGACAGCAACAACTCTACAGACACCAAGGTCAGTGCAGGAGAAAGAAGGTGCTCCAGCTGCTGGACAAGAGATTCCCCTGCAGACAATGCTGAGGCCGGCTGTGCCCCACAGCCAGTGAAGGCCCATAGTGGAGCAGATATCCATCTGCAGCTCAGGAAGGACCCTATACCAAAGCAGGAGAATGCCCAAAGGAAGCTGTGACCCTTTGGAAAGCCTATGCTGGAGCAGGCTCCTGGCAAGACCTGCAGCCCCATGGAGAGAGGAGCCCGTGCTGGAGCAGTCTGCTCCTGAGGGACTGCACTCCATGGTAGGGACCCATACTGGAGCAGTTCATGAATAACTGCAGCCCATGGGAAGGAACCCCACACTGAAGCAGAGGAAGAGCATGAGGAGTACTCCCCTGAGGAGGAAGGAGCAGCAGAGAACATGTCATGAACTGACTGCACCCCTACTCCCCCGTTCCCCTTCACTGCTGGGGTGTGGAGTGAGGAGGTAGATAAGTGAGAGTGAAGTTAAGCCTGGGAAGAAGGGAGGGGTGGGGGGGAAGTGTTTTAGATTTTATTTCTCATTACCCTGCTCTAATTTGACTGGTAATAAATTAAACTGATTTCCCCAAGTTGCGTCTTGTTTTGTTCATGACACTGGTGAGTGATCTCCCTGTCCTTCTCTTGACTCCTGAGCCTTCTGTTCTATTTTCTCTCCCCTGTCCAACTGAGGAGGGGTGTGATAGAGCAGCTTTGGTGGGCACCTGGCATTCAGTCTGGGTCACTCCACCACACCAGGTTAGAAGCTAGAATTTTGGGATCCAGAAAAGTAGCTAATGAGCTACTGGCTACCTGGGAGACTGGAACACCAATGGGGAAAAAAAGAACAAAAAGTAAGGAACCTAAGAGAAACAAGTACAAAATGAGTGAAAAATCAAAAAAATTCTTATGGAACTCTGAAATCATCTCTCCCTCACAAAAGAACCATTTCATGAACACCTTGTAACAGTCCTAATGCAATTGGAGATTACTGGCACCATAGTAATAACACTCTACCTACAGCTGCTATCCTTCATTCCCAATGACCTAAAGCAGCTTCATTTATTACAGAATTTTCACAGAAATAAGAATAGATCCAAGCCTGCTGCAATCAATGGAAATACTTCCAAGAGCTCAAGAGGGCTTTGAATCAAGCTCATATTTCACAGCAAGTACAGCTCTTTGCCTTATCAGATTCACTAATACAGTTTCTGACTGACATACAAAATGCTCCTCTAGAACAAACCAAAACTCGCCTAAATTAAAAGACAATGAAAACTAAGCAAATAAAAATAAGCTGTTCTATTACAGTATGCCATTTACCAAAGGAAACCACCATGGCAGAATATCTCTGGCTCTACACCCCCAGGTAGAAGCTGCACAAGGACAGAGCACTTGCACTCTGGCTGGCATCAGCACAGACACTGGCACAGGTAGGACATGACTGCAAAGTACCTACCAGCCTCAGCACATCATGCACCCTAATGGTGTGTGCTGCCCTGTTCCCAGCTGCACTTCCAGGCTCATGATCTGGAGTGTAAAGGCCTGATGTCAGGGCTTCACTTGGTCGTGTTACTTAGAAAATCTCTTACACTTTTAGGAGAAAAAACATGGGTTTGTTTACTGGAAAGAATCACTTACCAAACCCTAGAATGTGTATTGAACACTCAGAGATTTAGAAGAATTTCCTCTAGAATTTATTCTTACAGGATGACCACAAATCAGTTTCTTTCATACCCCATTACCACACCAAATGTTGCTCACTATAGAGCAACTTTCTGCTTTGCTTAAAATTGAGAGGGAAAAACAACCTCCAAAAAATACCAACACATACAAACAATAGACTCCTTTTGGTACATTGCAAACATAAACCTGTGCTTGGGAAACACCAAGCACATCTATCATATGGATCTTTTTTTTTTTTATAACATTAAAACATACTAGTTTTCCAACCTAAGAAAGACAAGAATGAACACAACTCTGGTTTCCAAAGACTCGAAATTTCCACAGTCAGCACCCTGGTTGTCATTTTGGCTGCTACCCTTTGCATTTCATAATTGCACAGTAAATAAACTCCTGCTGGACTCAAACGACCTGTATTCAACAACTCCAATATGTGGGACTAAAGAGCATAATCTCTTATTAGTATGCAGACATGTCCAATGCTTTTAAGAGAAAAATCCCTCAGAAAATGAGTTACGTTTATCCAAAACATGGTATAGTTTAGCTATCAATATCCTTGTACTTACTTAAGAAAAATAATCCTTTACAACATCAGTAATAAGCTCAATGCCTCGCTGTGTACTGACCTTATTTCTTTTTAGTCAATACAATCAACATAAAACCCTGTGTGCAAGAATAATGCAAGATGGGCAAGCATTTGAGCTCTGAAGTTGTGGCAGCAATCTTAGTTTGCTCAAAAATATTCTGTATATAACTATGTTTTCCTACTCATTACTCAAAAGCTATTATGGTACTTTCTTACACGCTCTATACACATTCATATATACATGTGTAGCCTCCACACTCTAAACAACATAGGTAGAGTGATCACCTTAGCCAATGCAGAAAAGGCTACAGGAAAGAATAAGAAACCCTGTGATCTGCAGGAAGTCTTTTCATAGCCTCAGTGCCAAACCTGGCTAGTAACTATTATTCACAGACTCTTCTGGAAAAGTCTATTCTTCCCTTTGCCTCTCATAAATTGCATTACAAAAGTATTTCTTCAATAACATTAGGAATAATGAAATGCCAGCCTGATGCTATATACTGGGTGAGAGGAACAGGCCAGCTTTTGTGGGGACTGACACCATACTGCAGAGTGCATTAGGGTCAGTTCGAAGGAGTGATTTAGGCTAAATTAAATGTATTCAGAAAACAAAAGAAAACTTATTATCAGTTTCTATCCTTTCTTCTCAAGTGTCCTCATTCACTGCTTTACTTGGAGTATCAGCAATGCAGAGCAGGGCTGCATAAAGAAGGCACTTAAAAACAAACCTTGATAAAAAGTGATAACCAAGGGTACAACTTCATAGTGCACAGGGCTGTGCAAATTGTCTTAAAAAGGACCTCTTTAAGAGCTCAGACAAATCTTGACTCTCCCTCTCTTACTGGGCTGACAGCATCTGGAGACCACCAAGGACTTTTAAATCTCTTTGGTTTTACACACCATTTTTCTTAAATAATCTTTAATATCTCTGACAGCAAATAAACTCTTTGCAACAGTGGTGCCTTCTAGAATATGAAAGTATGCTGAAGACCAAACAGCTAGATGGAAACAGAACACAGGTGTAGAAATTAAGGGATGTCACCCTTTCTGCACTCTAGAAATCAGTTCTCTCATGCATAACCCTTCCTAGTTCCCTGCTGCTCTGTGTATTGTCATCCTCCAGGAATGACAACATTACAACCACACAAGCAGCAGACAGATGGCTTGTCCAGATAGGTGCTCATCTACACTCACAAGAATTCCCCTACCACAGACTAAGGGTCATGTTCAACATTCATTCACATCAGTGAAATTCCATTGATTTTGAGTGAGTGGAGAAATTTGTTCATATAACAACTTTACACTCAAGATCAAGGCAACTGTAAATAGACTGCCTGGCTATCTGATTAATGGTAGGCACCATATGATCTTAATTAAGAGTCAGTCTGCTGACTCTTTTCAGTAGCTTTATGTATTGAGAGGCTTACCTCCTTCCCTTGGTTTGACATATGCACCATATGGTTCATTTTCCGACTGGGAAGCCTGCTCTATAAACCAAAAGCAGATCTCCCAGGTGAAATACTGTATTCACAATTCTATGACATAACACAGCTAAGTTACTTACTTGATCAAACACTGAATATGGAGAAAGCTTTCCATCTATTTTCAGCTATGCACAGCCTATTTTAGCAATTTCACATTATGTTTTTCAGCAGCATTTGAATCTGTAACCTGTTCACCGATGTTCAGAAACAGACACAGAATAAGAAGTTCTCCCATCCCTTCCTTTCTAAAAACTAAAATACAGCTAAACAAGCTCAGGACTGAATTAAGTCTCGAAAGTCATTGTACTGCAAAGTACTCATTGCTGATTAGATGAAAACAAAAGGTTTATGAAACATCCCCACCATTTTTCTTGCCAAATACAAAGCACTGGCTCATGTTAGGTACCCATATTTAGTTTCTCACTATCAGCACAAGAGACAGGTTGCTTCCTTTAAAATACAGCCTGGAACTAATCTCTATCCATTGACTTTACAGTACTAAAATGAAATGGCTAAATCTAATCTAATTGGATTGCTAACTGAGTCACTCCTCCTCTTGCTTACCAAGTATATTATATCTGAATGAACACTCTGTATGTTTCTTTAATAACTGAACCTATTTAAAAGAACAAATGATTTTTAAAGGGCTCAAAACTGATCAAGCAGCTGTCCAGCAATTTAAAATGTTGCTGCCACCCCAAATATGAATCCAGCCTGGCTTTTTGGTTAGAGCTGCTCAATGTTTGAAATTCAAAACATTAACACAATTTCTGAACTAGAAAAAGTTCATAAAGTAATAAAATTTTCTTACCATCCCCTCATTAGAAAAGTGTGTAATTGTGTACACATACATATCTGAAAGAATGATCTTTTTAACATATTTCAGCAATGTGAATTCTACACACTGAAAGGCGAAATGGAAACATCACTTCCAGAAAAATGTACTTGTCTGCCTTTCTGATCACTGCTACCATGATTCTTGCACTAGAAATATCTGGCTTAGACAGAAATAAGCTCTGTCTTCATCTCTATACTAGTACTGGTATCAAGATTTTTAATTAGTAAGTAATTTGCAATATGGATGTTTGTCTCCAGAAACCACATGGAAACAATAAAACATTTAATTCAATCTAATAAGCACTTGTCAGAGTACAATAACTTTGGCTACTTACGGAAGCATTACTACTAAATGCAAGGAAGGGGGGCAGGATCTCTCTAAAGCACTCACCCCTTCACGTACAGTGAAATGTTAAACCTGAGGTGAATTTGTCAGACAGGCTAGAAGGAGCTAGAACTGGCAATTCTGACTTCCATATACTTAGCATATTTGAGTACCTCCTATCTCAGGTGACAGAGACAAATCAGTATATCCCCCTCTTCCCAGTCCAATATGGAGGCAGAAATAATGCAGCCTGCACTTGCCAGATGAACTGCGTTATTCTGCATTACTGAGCAGGTTTGTGTTCAAATGATAAACTGTTCAGTCACATTCTCTGTCATGGTCTTTTGCACTAAACTGAGCTCTGAAGAAACCAGCTCAGCGGTAGCATTTGGAAGAGGGTAAGCTTCGCAGAGAATGAAGACAGAGCCTGCAGCTGAAAAGCTTTTATCTGCAAGTACCTGTCTGTATCTGCAAAGCTGCAGAAAAGTTAACCAAGAACAGCAAGAACTCTTTCACCAGCTGCCTCAAAAGAGAAGGCACCAGGATGTCTTCCCATAAACCAGTGTTATGGGAGTGTGCAAACAAGGGAGTCCTGAAGAAGAAAAAAATATTTTTAAAGCTCTGCCTTTTATACAAGCTTCCTGCACTACCTGTAGTTTCATCACATGTGTTTTTCTAACCATCTTTAAGTGATATTCCTTAATTACACAGCACAGTAATGAAATACACTCAAAATCAGTTGGAAATCTGCAAAGCAAATAGACTGTGTACAGCACATGGGGAGAAGGGAATCAGCTCAGCTCACACTATTCAAACAAAAAAACATGCATTTCCAAAAGCTCTACCACTGCCAGGCTGCAGCAAGGCAAGATTTTCAAGTTAAATCATTGCATAATATGATGGTAATGAGTTTCTCAGCAATCATTATGTCTCTGTCAGCTGGTAATAAAATGGAGTATTTGTCTCTGGTCTTGGTGCGCTTGGAGAATATGCAGATATGCCAGTCCTCATTATATCTTGATAGAAACAAAACCCATTAGCACAGGTGCTATACGTTTTAATGAGGGAGACATGTAGAAACTAATCCAGGTCAATTATAATGAAATGGTTACACCTAGCTGAAACTGATAAAAATCTAATTAGGTCCATATCAATGGACTGTTTCATAGATGCATCGTGTTGATCTGCTCATGGTAGGAGTGTATAATGGGCTTTCAACTAAATGGCTCTAGGTAATTGGTAGGTAAGGAACGATTGTATGATCAGTGCTGTATCAATACAGAATGGAAAATTAATCCTTTGGGAAAAAAATATTTTTAACTCTTCTGTTTCTTACAGTCAAAAAAAGAGGCTTCCAAGTATAAGTTATGTTGGTAAGTTGTTGTTATGTTGGTAAGTTGTTGTTATGTTGGTAAGTTGTTGTTATGTTGGTAAGTTGTTGTTATGTTGGTAAATTATGTTGGTAAGTTATGGAAACAGCAGCTTTATCATAGAATCAGAATAGTTTGGGTTGGAAAGGACCTTAAGAACTTCTAGTTCCAAGCCCCCTGCCATGGGCAGAGACACCTCACACTACCCCATGCCACC
>JBCJKH010028782.1:0-11788 GCA_039877255.1 Loriculus beryllinus | reverse complement strand
AGTTCCAACCCCCCTGCCATAAGCAGGGACACCTCACACTAAACCATGCCACCCAAGGCTTCGTCCAACCTGGCCTTAAACACCACCAGGTACTGAGCATTCACAACTTCCTTGGGCAACCCATTCCAATGCCTCACCACACTTACAGTAAAGAACTTCTTCCTTGTATCTAACCTGAACTTCCCCTGTTTATATACATCATTGATCTTTAAGAGTCATAACTGAAATCATAATTACAATTTTCACTACTAGATCAGAGACACCTAGAGATATCCAGGCTATTCACTCTTCTCAACTGTGCTACAAATAATTTAGCAAGTGGCCATATTTGGCCCATTGTCTCAAACTACCATGCCATGTCAAACTTTCCCACGGCTTGCTCATCCCAAGCCACATTTGGGACAGAGTGGAGGGTGGTTAGCTGTTAAATACAAGATAGAAAAAGCGTGCTCACCCCAGATAGGAAGGATACAGGACAAGATGTTTCTAGCATCAACCCAGTCATGACACTTGGCGTGTGGCCAGGAAGCCCAAATTTAAACTTTCAAGAGATTCAGTCTGCCCTCAGTAGACCTCACTGTCATTAGCATGAGGCTTGCCTGGCTACATTTTCAAAGCACTGTCTTAGAAAGCCCTGCAATCTGCTGAAGCCATCATCTGTGTAAGACTACAAGGTTGAGAGGATAAATGCCTCCAGGATAAGCAATGATCTGTTTGATGTTAGCCTCCATGAGCAGTAACCAGAATATGTTTCGTCTTGAATAGGCCATGTGGAGGGGTGAAATGGCTGCTTAATTTTTTTTGGTTTTTTGGGTTTTTTTTATGGCTTACATCCTGAAAGGAAATACAAGCTCTGCTATGAGACTGCTCCAAATGAACTCCAGATGAAATCTTCAACAGGCCCAAATTCCCACTGACTTCAGCGGATGTTTTGAACAGCACAAGGAATCAGTCTGATAGCTTGAAAACATATTAGCATATGGCTGCCCCATTTGTTCCTAACTTACTGAAAGCAATGGAATTGCTTCCATGTTATACATGTGCGTAAGCATTTTTCCAGATCCCAGCCATAAAGCACTAGATAAAAATAGTTGTAGAGACTCATATCTTTGACAATTGTCTGTACTACATGATTCACAGAATTACCCTCCTCTAGTTATCCATTTATGTACTTCCTTTACCTGCTTTAATCCTCCTTTGCTTCTTATTGACTAAAGAGAAGTTGCTTTAAATTTGCTTTTAACTGCTATGCTTCAGAAAGTTACTTTAAAAAAAATTATTTTTTTCCATTTAGCCTCCAGACCTATGCCTAGTACCAAATGGCACCAGGTTTATTTGTCAGTTGTACAGCACCTAAACATACCCCCTTTCCTTCTGCAGCATAACTGGTAGTCTACTAAGAGGGCCTTCAGGTTTCTCCAGGCACGCTATGTATTATTTCCCAAAGGATAATGACAGGGAAAAGAACTGCAATCAAGTTTATATATTTCATTGGAAATGGGTTGTTTAAAATTCAAATTCACATTAAATAATAATTGTTGGGGTAATAAACATTCTCTTTTGCATAAGCAAATTTGCTGAACAGGGATTTAAAAGTCATTTTTCAAAGTGGCTGCAAATAATAGCTTCAAGGAAGCATGTTTGTTTTCTCAAATATAAAGATTCTTGTTCTCTCACACTGAAATCTTACAGCTGATTTTCTGAAAGCCTGTCTTCATTTCAGAAGACCTGTCCTCTTTTCACTGCTTAGTATGGGACCAATTTAAAGATACCCAGAGCAGTTCTACACCAGCTGTGCAGCCAAACAGAGCAGTGGGCCACAAGTATCATGTCCAGAATAGGAAATAGCCTAGGTACACTGTGTTTAGCCCTTTCCTTCATTACGAGTGCAAGTCTCTCACTGAGGCTCTGCTGTTCTGAAGCCTAATTCCTTCAGCATTAGCACATCATCCTGTATGTGCTCTACTTCATGGTCAAGAAAACACAAAGTTATTGGGAAGGATATGGAAGCTTTAGCTGCACTCATTTCACAGTCCCCTGACACATTCTCAGCAATTTGCACATTCTCAGCAGCTGAGCTGATCTCAGTGCATCAAATGTGAAAACTGCTGAGCAGCTGAGCTACTGCAGTGGGAAATCTAACCTGAGTCTTTTCACACAATACAGCAAGAGACCAAGAATAGTAGAGTAAAAGGATTGAAGGAAATAACCACAGAGATGAAGTATGTCTAACACCACTGAGTAATTCAATAGCAGAGCCAGCATTTAAACAGTTACTCTTGGCAACCAAAGACAAAGCTCAGGTGTTCCCCAGACTTTGAGGAGCACTAATCCCATGCTTCAAAAAACCAACTGCTTGACCAAGAACTTATCATTTAACACATCTGACCCAAAATCTTGTTGCTTTCAAGTATTATACAAGGGCCATATTACAAGGAGCAACAGAGAAACTAAAATTTTAGTTGTGCTAAACATGAACATGTTGCCATTTGGGTGTCCATCAAACAACCATCATCTGTCAACTCAAAATGATGAAAATCACCACATACAATAAACAAAATTCTCTCTCTTGTGAAATACTAACCTTCATTTGCTCAATAGTTCACAGTAATAACAACACTCTTTTTGTGTCTCTTTCAACCTCCTAAAACTGCCAGAAAAAGACAAAAGCAGGCTTTTTGCATCGGTTGAGCAGGTAGTCAAATTCCTGACATAATGCGAACATCAGGAAGTGAAGTCATGTTTGCTGCTTATATAATCCCCCAAAATTAGCAAAATAATCTGTGGATGGTCTACTGCCTATTTATTATATTGGTTTGCATTTTAAAATCAGATCTGAGGCTTTGCATGTCACTGACTGAGATTAGATCATGTCATTACAAATACTTGATGGCCTCTGTACAGCCGGATCTCTAATGGCAAGCTTAACGCAACTCTGACAAATAAATCACTTCTAAATTTCAACAGTCAGTAAATAGCCTTACTGATTAACTTAATGTCTTATTTTCTCCAGTCCAGTCAGCCTATATATAAATTATGCAAAGCCCTTGTCTCTTTCACTGTTATTATTTACTTTAAAAGAGCTTATTTAGAAGTTATCAAGAAAACATACACACTTACCAGTGTAACAGCCTAGAAACTTTTTCCCCTTTCCAGTATGACATTTCTCACCTTGAACAAGACATTTGCATTGAAAGTTGAAAACAATTTTAAAACTCAAGGCTGAGAACATCTAGGATTGCTATTACTCATCTATGAAAAGCACTGACATTTTTAAACCTCCTGAGTACTGAGATAGCTATGTAATTTCCTAAGGGAGTTAACTCTTGTGCAACACCATTGTTTTCATGCGATAGCACTTTCAAATCATTAGTCCACAGTATTCTATACATATCTGTAAACAGGTATGATTTATAGCAGGTAGGATTTATAGCTGGAGGAAAATCAGACTCAAAATACTACATTTTAACAACAACAACCACAAAAAAATAAATATTGAAGTAATAAAAAGGCCCTATGGATTTCAGGGAAAAATGTATTATCATGTTATTATTTACATTGGGATAGCACAGAGGACAGATGAGTAAAATCTCCATTGCGGTGGTCAGTGTGTAAATACAGAGAACGATAGTTCTTCCACAAACAGCCTAAGCTCTACACTTAAAAATACCTGTATGAGGCATCAGAAGGGATTGAAAATGCAAAAATCAAAGTGTTATTATTGCATGAAAACAAAATTTGGTCCACAACCTTTTAAAAAAAAGACAAATAAATGGAAACAATCTGCTTTACCACATTTCAAGAAAATAGATTTTACAAAGAATTTAATGCTCCCTTTAGCCACAAAGGTTGGATCCACATGTGACTTGGGATAATGTTTTCCAGCCTTTGGAAAAGTACAACAGGTTTGGGTTCCAAAACCAAAAAAGGAAGAAATCAGGACCAGATATTAGACAATAAAATTTAAGGAACCCAGTAGCCTTTCTAAAATAATAGGCTAAAACAAATCAAGGATAAACATGACACCTCAGAACCACATCAGTAATTAATAAGGGTAACTAATAAACAAAAGTTCTCAAGGAGCCACACTGCAAACATAAAACGGAGATGCTAAGAGGTAATTCTGAAGGACAAACTGAACTCAACACTCTCTAAATCCTGCCAATATTTACTCAGGAGATGTTCAAAGACCTTCCCCCTTTTAGATCTCAATTAATTTAACTAGATTATTATAATCCATCCCCCTTAAACTCTCCTTCACTTTTAAACCATCAGTCCTATCCCTAGAGTTTTCAAAGCTCCTATCTTGTATGGCACTCAGTGCAAGGCAGCTCTGTCACATGAACTCTACATAGTGTTACTATGGATAATTGAGAGCATCTGCTAAGAAGCTTAGGATGATGCATTACAACTCTCCTCATCTCTTTCATTTTTATATACATACCATACAAATACCCCCATATGTAGTGTAGGAACACAACAAACTCAGTTAATGCTACTCTGTCTACTTAACACTGCACTCATCACTTTCTGGACGAATCTTTACAAATTCCATCTGTCTCTCTTTGCTAAATGCCTGTCAATTCAAAAAAATAAAAAATATCCACAGAAAATTCATACTCTCAAAATAACAATATTTAATCACAATGATCTGCTCCCCCCATCACTGTAGCAGAATCACAATTATTTTAATGGGGTAGCCCGAAGGCAATGCAGCCCCAAAGCATAATAGCAGTGGCATGCAGTAACAACTTGAGGTTCCCTAAAATACCAGCTGCAAATATAAACCAGCAGTAGCACAGTGAGAAAAAACAACTTTTCTATTTACTTGTCTTTTTTAAAACTAAAAATATATGGTTTGGTATTAAGTTTGTGTGAATGATTGCAGAAGTTGAGAAAGTCCCAGCTTCACTCCACCAGAAAAGTTGCAATTCACTTGATTTCCTGTTGAACTGAAAAAAATCATTTACCTTTTTACTATTTTGAAAGTTTGAAAATAATTTTTTTCAAAATAAAAGGTCTTCTTGAATTTAAAAAGCCAAAATGCATTTCATTTGAAACCATTTAAAGAACAGTAATATTGTTTTCTAAAAATAAAACGATTTCATAAAATTTGAATGAACTAAGGCTGTTGGTGGCTCTGTATTTCTTTCTGCTGAAATTTTGATCTGCTTTTACCTTGTGTGGTAGAGCCCAGTCCCCAGATAATTTAACATCTACCATAAATACATAGAGTGGGTGAACTCTGACTTCATATAGAATATGGTGGTTTTGTGATACCACATCTGAAACCTGACTGAGACACGTACTGAAACGTATGGGATCAGGAGCTTAAAGTTGTCAAGTGGACATTCACCGACCACTTTAAAGAATGAAGCTTCAGAAAATACTATATTATCCCATATCAACAGCAAAATTTTTCTGGAAGAATACTTATCATGCTCAAGAGATAAGAAATTAAGCCGTGGTGTAGTGCATTAGTAACGCTGCCCTCATCCAAATACCAGTTTGTCTACAGGACAGGAAAAGAGAGTATATTTAATAAGGCTTAAACTGTCAAACATGTATCCGTCTGTTTCCTATTTACCCAGCATAAGCAGCCCAAGAAAAGATATTCCTCTCTGCTGCTGTAATCAAAGTGATTGTGTTTCACATCAAAACCATTTATTTACTGCATGGATTAAAGGATTAATTTGTATAGGAGTACTCTGCACAACATTTTGTACTTGAAGAATTCAGCTGCCCTTAAATCTTCATACCATTGACATAGTATATTGATAAAATGGTTTTGACATTGTGGCTTGTTTGTGACATATACAGAACTAAAGTAACAAAAATTAGATTCCTAGGACATTTTCTCCAACGAGGTTAACTCCTCAACCAGCTTTATTAACATGCCATTTATCTTCTGACCAATAATTGCTCCTTTCTTGCTGAGAAGATACTGGGAATGCATTCCTACAGAATGTGTGTTTGTAGGACAATTAAAAATCAGTCACATAAAAGGAAGGAACAAGGGCTATGCCTGTTCCCAGCTGTAGTACAGTGAAGTGAAACAGTCATCAGCGTCTTGACCAGGAATCTATGGCTAAATCAACCTTTTATGTTTCTTCTTTTTTTAATTCTTTCGTGGGTCCTTTCCAACCCTAACTCTTCTGTGATTCTATGATTCTTTGCATTTCTGATACATTCTGCATGGGTGCTTGCAGCACACAGTGAAAACCCTCACCCCCAGCTGCATTCACACACTGTGGGGAAGCTATAGCTGTGTTAATGCACCCACGCATCTCAGAGCAGGGACACATAGCAGTAATAGCTTCACTTCTGAAAGCATTATGGCCAAACTGCCCTGTTGCTCTGCCTTAGCTGGTAAGATCTACCCTTTATTGGGTTGAACAAGTTGGGTAGATTATCCAGGTGACAATGCTACATTACTTCTGAGTCTGGAGGTGGCTCAGGCATCTCATACTGTGTTGCAAAACAGATGTTCTGTAGTTTATAGAGAATACAATGGTTCATCTAGGTATGAATGGAGGCTATCCAGAAGCCCCAGGAAAAACGAGAAAACAATCAAAATCACTACTGAAAGAGCAAAAAGCCACCAGGAAACAAACTGTGCCACAATAAAAAACAAAACCTCCTATTACCTAGGTCAGTGACTATAAGATAAGATATGCTGCATCCAGCCTCCTCAAAAAGACTCACTTTTCTGCCAGAACTATTGGCACACTAAAGCTCTCTGTTCCTACAGCTAAACATCTATTGTGCTTTCTGTATTTGTCCTCAAGGCAGGTTAAGTCACAGAAATATACCTAAAAAGAAAAAAGATTAGAGATATGCATTCACAGGCTAGAAGAATAAAATTAATTCTTTTGTTCACAGGCTACAAAATGAACTCTTCCTTCAGGTTGTTCAGGAATCCATTTTTGCATGGAGCTGGAGTGAAATGAATCTACACTCTCAGTCAGTAAACCAGGTTCAGAGTACTAATACTGATCAACAAGACTATTCTAATAATTTCCAAGAGATCATGATACTTTTTAAGCTAAATAGACAGATGTTTTCTGCACAATGGGATCCAGGCACAACCCATGCGAAGACCTGCAGCCCAGCCTATATTAAAGGAAACTATAAACTATATCCAAACATTGTATTCACTGTTAGAGAAAGTATTGCTCCATTGTTGCAAAAAGTTTGTACATAGCCACCATAGGCTTTAGAACAGTTTCCAAACTTAAGAAGGCTGACCTGAGCTGCCCTTGAGGAAGACACAACATTCCGCTATTGTTGTGGAACTTTCTTGTGCCTCATAACAAGCCCTGGGATATATTCCACTTGTGGGAAATGCATATAAGATTTTAATACTATCAACCCTCCATTACCACTACATTCATAACCCCTAATACACATCCATGCATCTGCTTGTTCACACCAAAACCGATAGTCGGATAAACTGTCCACATGTGACAAGAATCAACTGCCTGACTCTTCTTTCATAAGCAGGGACACAGTTCACAATGCTGACACCTAAAAAAATAATCCATGATTGACCTTGGTATTAACAACCAGTTGCAGAAGATGAAGGACTTTTCAACTCAGATCTATTGTTCCAGGCTCTCTGCAAATTCAGGCAGACATCACTGCATCAGATTCTATCACACAGTGACATTGTCCTAAGAAAATACAGATAAAAATTCCCCCCCCCCCCCTTTTTCCCTCCTCTATTGAAAGGAAGTACATCCACATCTATGATATCTCCTTTCCCCAACAACTTTCCAGTTCTCTGCAGCTTTTGCTTCAAGATTTGTTGACTTCAGAAGCAAATATACGAAGCTAATTTAGTATTAATGCCTAATGATCATGAAAGAGGAAAATACATTAAGAAGTGTCTCGATTACTCTTTTATTAATCTTTTTATACTTTACAGGGCACATGTTGGTGTGTTGCTGCTGTTGTTTATGATGCCTTTAAGGTTTACTTTGTATCTTCAGGCTTCTGCTCTTTTGTGATTAAATGTATAAAAGCAAGTGGAATAATAATTATGTAATTTATGTTCATACACTTCCTCCCACTGGCATATTGCTTCTTGACTAAAATTGTATTTGATTCATGAACAGCTACCTATTAAGGATGGCGGGGACAGGTACTTAAAATCCCTAAGAGCAATCATGAAGTAATATTTCAGCTACACCACTGATGTCAGGTCCATTTGCACATTTTTATCACCGATTCATGTTCTGCAATCTACCCCTTCAACTGACAGCATTGAACAATATTAAAAATACGTAGAGAGGTGAATCATACAACTCTAAGCGTGCAGTTTTACCATTAATTCAGGCAAAATAAGAATACAATCATTAACTCAGTCTACAACTACGAAGAGAAACATTTTGCAAATAGGCAATTAACTTGTACGTGTGTATTGTTTTCCACTCTTGGAAAGGTGCTAAACCAACACGTATAAATTAAACGGGAAGAATTCTGCTGAGAGTAAAGGAGGCAACATTCCTTTTATATGTCTGCATCTAGCTCCTGGGTGATGAAAGAACAACTACTGTATCAATCTATGAATGTATTTCATGACAAAGGCATGTCTGCTGTTAGAAACACAGTTACCAAAGCTGAGATCTTGTTCTGGGTGGATTTGCCAGAGAGTGCAACAATGAAGCTGAGTGCCCTTGTATGTAACTACTACTACAGCAAAGCACCATTTTAAGGACTTCATTGGGGTCACCAAAAAAAAAAAGCAAACCATGAATCACACAGTACATGTAACTCCTAGAACATATGCCTGAATGAAAACTAATCTGGACTTAGATAACTTCCCCTGAATGACTAATAGCCTGTTCTGAGCACTGAACACAGAATTCATATCTGTACTAAACCATCCCACAGCTCTACAGCATCACATCCATCACAAAAAGAATTAAACAAGCATTTTTGTGTTTGCGATAGCTACCTCATTCGCGACATACTGGCTTAATGAAACAGCCAAAGCAGAGACAAGCAAGTCACAATTCACCCCAAACTAATGTTTGTTTTCTTGTGAAGCTCTGAAAGACTTGAGAATATTGAGTCTTTGTTTATCCAAAATAGACAGATCAAAAAATACTTAGCAGATGGTCAGAGGAAAGGTCCCCACTACTTCAGTCCCACTATGTCTCTGTTTAATAAGACTTTGGGTTTAGATCCGTTTCGAGAATACAGAAGATCACAAGGCATATTTTGATTAGCCTATTAAGAATTGTTTCACTGAAACAACTGAAGTGTTGGAGCTGTGGAAGACTGGTATTATTATTATTATTATTACAATAAATTATCTGCATCATAATTTTTGTGCTGTACTGCCTAATTGACACGTTATGGATTATTGTCCCACTGCAGCCAATTAAGGACCTCTCATGAGCAGTATGTAACGTCACAAAGGTTTTCCATTAAGACTACATCTTTGCAACGTGTCTGGTTGTAGCTTCCTGTTGTCAGATTGGCTCTAGAACTAGATTAGTTCATGTGAATGCCATGCAATTCTGAAGCAAGGCTGTGGGATTCTTGTACAAGTGAAGCTCTCTGCCAACTGACACGCTAGAATTAGCAAGCTTGAGTTTCAAGTGCCACCACAAGAAAAAAGTATGGCTCCTTAGATTTGGAGATGCCACCTCAAGAAGAAGGTGCGGTTCCTTAGAGGAGAACCTCGATTCAGAATAACATTAAATTTAAGTTAAGAGAGCACTAAAGATGAGCTATTTTCACAGAGAAATGGGTAATTCCTTTACCGAGTTATCATTCAGACATTACTCCACACAGTCTAGCCTAGAGAAAACCCCTGCAGTTACAAACCACACTCAGCAACATGAAATACCTGCTTTCTAGAAAGACACAATTCCATGCATCCACCCAAGACTTCCACCATACAACACTAAAAAAAATTACTATTTTCTCTCCAAAAATTTCCAAAGGCTAAAAGCAAAAGCAACGCATCTCACACAGGATGCATCTAGCTACACATCTGGAAACCAGATACAGCCTGCAAGGTAAATTCGCCTGACTCCACTTTTTATCATGATCTTGCAAATCCTATGTATCTGTGTATCATACATTTAGTCTTTGCTACTTGCTGCCAAACGTGTAGTAAAAGGAAGAAGAGGGTAAAGAGGCTACGGGAGATCACAGAAATCTGGACGCTGTCCCACAAAACTTTCTCAAAACTCATTTAATCCCAACAAAATTGAGTTTGGACTACCCAGATGGCAGTACCTTAACAAGAAAGGTAAGATCATTTTAACCAAGATCAGCATTTTTTACCCATGGACTACCAAGCATATATGTTTTACAATACAACACACACCCCTCCAAGCAGCAAATCTTTTTTTCTCCCCACTTACTTCATACTGGAGAGTGTGCATCATTCACAGTTAGACAGGGAATCCTGAAGCCCTGACCCCAGCCCTCTACAGAATCTCACAGAGATGGAGAGCAGTCCCTTCACATGCTTATGCTGAAAAAAAACCCAAACCCAAAACATAAGTAAGTATAGAGTTTATCTCATGAGATGTTAAAAAATAGCATTTACAATAATGCATGAAGTTAATTTACAGAATTTTAATATAGCATCTTTCTCTACTTAGTAATTGTTGTGGTTTTTTGGTTTCTTTTTTTTTTTTTTTTTACAGGAAGGAATGGGAACAACTATCACACAATGAAACATTCCAGTGACACCACCAGACCTCAATTAAAAGTTGTGCCACTTGCATTACTTTAAAGGATAGTCAAGCAATATTGACTCACTGTAAAGTTGCTTATGAATTGCTACTGACGAGCACTCTTGCTGAATAAGCAGAATAGATTCTTTAATGCCTATTTCTTACAATCAGCAGCAAGGAATAGAGAAAGACAGTAATTAATGTCTTAGCAACAGGAGAATCAAAGAGCCTGCAAACCTCTCTGTCCCTTCATGGTAATAGTCTGAGAAAGCTTCTTCTGGTACTGCAGCAGTTCATGGAGGCTGGACTTAGGGTAAGCAGTGGTTGATTGATTAAGGTACAATTATGACAGTATCTTAGAGCCTAGATACATGTTCTTTCTTTTTTTTTAAAAAAAAAAAAAAAAACAAAAAACACAAAACCAAATAAAATTAGGCTGCAGGCAGCAAGTGAGGCCTGGTTATTGGGGCATAGGGCATGTGAATTCTAAAAGCCAAAGGTAGTGTCAATTCTAAATATAACAAATGTCTATACCACGTACAAGAATCAGGTGTACTGGAAACAGGCTTTTATTGGCACTTCAATATGACATCCAATTTCTGCAACAGTTACGGTTTTCTGCCAAGAAATACAACCAGCACCGATTAAATAAGATATGTATTTATAGAAAGCGCTAAAGCTTTTCACATTGTTGGACACAACAATACACAGCTTCTGCCCTCGGAAATTCAAAAGACTGCACTACCAAAACACGGGACAGGGGAGGAAGCACCCACAGCAGGTACTGCTTCTCCCTTGCAAACACAAATGCAGCAGAACATCAGGAACAACCTGAAACTTTGCCACCACTCAGGGTTAACACTTCATTTCTTATGAGAAGCATGGCACAGTCCTTCAGGACTAGACAAGGTCAGGACATGTTATATAGCTCACTTGAGAAAAGTCTTTCAAGAGCATATTAACCACATGTAGTGCTCCAGTGGAGGCAGAGGGAAAAGCACCACGTAATCAAATAAAAATAAAATAAAATAAAATAAAATAAAATAAAATAAAATAAAATAAAATAAAATAAAATAAAATAAAATAAA
>JBCJKH010028781.1:0-14952 GCA_039877255.1 Loriculus beryllinus | reverse complement strand
GTATGATTTATTCATCTCTGGCTGTGATGCTTTTGAAAGTGCCCCTGTAATGAACTTCCCTCCATGGCCTCTCCATGGGTGGCTGCTCTTGTCTACATGCCTATTTTGCAGGTGTGCCTGGAGGAGAATGGAGACCACTACTGAGTGAGTGTATAACCTTGTTTATGTTATAAATCAGTGGAACTTGGCTGATTTGCTGTCAAATGCTGCTCGTAGCCTATGGCTCCAGTATACTGAGATGAGCCTAATATCTTAATTCAGTGGCTGAGAAAGCATCTTGACCTTTTGCTGCTACCAAATAGGTACCTGGTATATTAGAAGGTTTCCTTCAGTGGTACTTTTTTCTTTTCTTTTTCTTTCTTTTTTTTCCCTCTCCTATTACTAACTCACAGTTTGGTACTCTACATCTGAATGTTTCTTTTTCTCTCTGAGGCTTTCTGAATTAATTTCAGTAGATCTGGGCTAAGTCTCAGGACATGTGGACTGCTTTCTGTAAGAATGGACTGGGCAAATCGCTTCATGTTCTCATACCTCAGTTTCTCACTACGTGAAATGGTTCTGATGATTCTGACCCTCTTTAGAAGCATTTCTAGAGCTAACAATGAAATACGCTGTTATGGATCTGGGCACTATACCTTGCCTTCAGATCTTCAATTGATTTCAGTTTTGACTTGTTCGCAGGCAATGAGAAAGCATTGGGGAACTCATAAAGTCAATGTGTAAACAGGCAATGAATTTAAGATTCTCCTGCCAGCCTTTACCATGCTTGCCTGAGAATTTCTGCCAGAGAATAAAACAATTTACATGAGGTGCAGTTGTGACCATCCTGCAGGAAAGCAAAATGTGTGTAACTGAGCACCAGCCAAAGGCTACTGTCAACAGCCAATGCACTTAAGGAGATCTCAGCCTTCACTGGGGATTAGAGTCAAGTTTCTCTCAAATCAGTTTCCTTCCCTAGGGCTTTAGTGGTGGACAACAGCCTGTGGTTTCCCCTGGGTGAACTGATTTTACTTCTGGCTGATTCCTCTCAAGCATCTAAAGATTGTTAAAACAGAGCAGAAATACCTTGTAGTTTGCAAGGTGGTAAGACTAGACTACAAGAGCCCAAGCTGTACCTGTCATTACTGGAGATAAGTTCACTCTAAGAAAGAGTGAATCCTCATTCATTATTGCCATTTTACTTAAGAATAGCTCCAGTGAGATCAATACATCTGTACATTTGTCTCCTCTGCATTCTAATCCTTTTCTCTTTGTGATTTCAAGCTGCAATCCAAGCTACTTTGTGATTTAGAGAGCATGCTTCTCATGTCTTGCTCAAAGCAAGTAAAGATTGGAATTATTCTTAATTTTCAGATACTCAAGCTTCTGTGAAAGACACTATGTTTCTTCAGAAAGTGTTGTGGAAAGCTGACGTGCAAATCCTCATCAAAATATTTCTCCTGTGCCAAAAAAAAAGGCTTTGCAAAAGTGAATAAAATTTTCATGCTCACATTTTAATCCTTTGAACTGCAAAAAAGAATTCTGAGGTTTTCTTAATTTCATATTGCAAATTTCATATTGCAAAATAAAGTAACTGTCAAGTTAAAGTAAAGGGGGCAAATTATTTTTAAATTCTCACTTGCTTTCCTAAGAAAAGAGAAAAAGAGAAAGGAGAAAAAGCTACAAAAAGAAAAAACTGTCTGAAAAAAAGATATGTTGGTGGTTCCCTTAAAAAGAAATTAACAATTGAAAAATCAAATGGATGAGGGTTTTTTGCTTTTAGGAAAGGTTTAAGATATTTTTAATTAAGGATATTTTTTTTCCTTATGTAACTCAAATATCTGCTTTTCCATTTAATGTTCTTCACAGTACCCCAGTGTTTGCAATTCAGACTTGAACCAATAACTGTATAGTGTTTTGCATGAAAGACTATAATATTTTTCATCAGCTAACTTTGAGAAGCAAAGCTCTTCAATTAACTTAATTATCTCCTTTTAACTGCGTTAGAACTCAGGCTATCTCTAGAACTACCAGAAGCAATTCTGCTCATGTGAACGGAATTTTCCTGTAAATACATAGAGTTTGCCAAAACAAAAAGAATGCTGGGGAGGGACTCTTCATTAGGGACTGTATTGGTAGGACAAGGGGTAATGGGTTAAAACTTAAACAGGGGAGGTTTAGATTGGATATAGGGAGGAGTGTCTTTACTGTGAGGTTGGTGAGGCACTGGAATGAGTTGCCCAAGGAAGTTGTGGATGCTCCATCCCCGGCAGTGTTCAAGGCCAGGTTGGACAGAGCCTTGCGTGACATGATTTAGTGTGAGGTGTCCCTGCCCATGGCAGGGGGTTGGAACTGGATGATCTTAAGGTCCTTTCCAACCTTAACTCTTCTATGGTTCTATGATTCTAAAACCTTTCCAGCTTACTAGAAGTTCTGATAAGTTTTGGGTTTGCTTTATTTTTCTATTGCTTTTAAGTTTTGTTTTTACCTTTCCTAGATAAATAAGAAGCTTTAATTTTAACCTGGGACTGAGTAGTGACATGACACCTGCTGAGAATGCTATAAACAGTGTAAACATTGCATGTGAAGGATGAATCTAAAAGCTGAGCTGAGTCAATAGAGAGTACCTGCCATCTATGACTGACTTGCTGGGAAATCTGACAGTGATGCAGATGCCTCCAGCTCCTGCTTTTGATCCTCTACAAAATGTGGAGAAGACATTGATTGTCACATTTGCAAAATAAAGTATCCCACCATTATGCATGTTCGACAGGTAAAGAATACACTGGGAACAAAACCCTACGATGGTATTTGAAATATAGCAGGTAAGATCCTCAGCACCTGGCACTAGACTTCATTGAAGTTACACCCACTTGTACCTGTTTCTGTTTTCCTTCACTATACTATAGGTTTTATAGAAGAAGTCATCTCTAACCCTTCCTAATGTGTGCTTTTCTTATGTGCACAAAGATTATGCACTGGTTCCTAAAAACTGTAATGCCAGATTAAGCCATTGGTCTTCTATCATGCTTCTGGCAAAGATGAACATGTGCTCTACAATGTAAGATTCTATAATAAAATATCTGAGCTATTATGGAATAACACACAAGGTGTAGGGACAGAACAATATTTTTTTATTGACCACCACAGGTGACTTGTTTACATCAGAAAATCTGAGGTTCTGTTATCTATTTGTTATAAACGTCACTTATTTAATACCATTGTTAAGCACCAACTTATCTAACATTGTTAAAAAAGCTGGGCGTAGCGCTGACTTAATGTTTTCCTGTGCCAGCAAACACCAAAAGAAGGCTGCAGGCTGTCTATCCTGCTTCTTCTCTCTGTTTCTTCTATGTAGGCAGCCCTCTCATTTAATCTTCCATCCTATTGTCATTGTGCTATGTAATGCAGTTAAAAGGAGACTGTTTAGTCTCTATGACCTTCATTATCTGAATATCCTCCCTTCACTTGGCCTCATCCTCTCCAGACAGATAAATCTAAGCTTCTCTGGTTTTACTAATCATCCCAAATGTTTTTACTATTTTTATTACCCACACAGCTCCTTATGATCTTTACTGCTTGATTTCTAGGGGTTTAAGGCCCTGGGGGATCAAACGAGTAATATCACCTGTGCAGACATCCTTGAAAATATTCTTTAGCCACGTTCCTATCAGTTGTCAACTACAATGCAGTTTTTCAGAGGTTTTGTGTCCATCAGAAGTTCCCAGCAAGTCTTCAGCAGAGCTTGTTCTGACCACAGCTGTCTGTCTCAATGCTGATTGTCTCAATTCCTCCAAATGGTGGGTGCACCCCGGGAATATAGAAACCTTACTTTTCACCCAGGAAGTCGGATATGTATTACTTAGAAAGAAATGTCTCCACAGAAGCCTCTCCATCTCTAATTTCCATCCTCTTAAATCTGAGGCAACTATTTCAACTGACAGCTCAGCTTCAGCTGACAGTTTAGGTTATTTGCAAAGAAGGATTTTGATACTGTTCCCATCAGATGTGGTTCCCATCTTGTTCTTTACAACCCCTAGACTCAGCAGCCAAGATGGGCAAACACGAAGAAAAAGAGTGGGAGAATAGCAGGAGCTATGGAAAAACATAGATGAGTGTTATGCATGAACCCAAACACAGATGAACTCAGATGAGTGAGTCTTGGGTAATAAACTGTAGAAAAGACTGTTGAGAAATATCTTTGCTAGGACTTACCATTCTAGAAGCCCTTGCTTTTTTCAGTTTATTGAAGATATCCTACTCTCACAATGTCTACTTTAAACATTCTGGATCTTGATTTCAAAAAACCTGCAAATATTACCAAGCTGGGGTGTTGTTGCTACCAGTCAAGTCTTACCTATTCCACTGGAGGACATGGGTGCCTGATTCTCAAAAGCTTAGGAGAGAAAACCAGACCAGGTCTTGCCTGAGAGAAGACCAAGATATTGTCTGATCTTCTCCTCTGGAATCAAACCAGGTGCTTCTCCTGCATGGTATTTAGATCTGTCTCATTTTGCTTAATGCTTAATGGTTTTCACTGCTTTAAGGTATCATCATGTCCTCTCGGAAAGCTTATGACCATCTTGCTGTGCTTACCCTGTTGCTGCCAGTAATTCTGCTATTACCCGGGCATACGGTGAACCAGATAATCCGTAGAGTGTTGCTGCATGATGAACTCTGGGCTTCTCCAAGAGAAAGCTTTTGGCAGCATTCACACTGTAAGAACTGGTTCTGTTGCACAGAAGGCTTTGCTTGAAAGGTGGCGTTTCTTTTCCTTTTACAAGCCAGGGGAGGCTAATTCATCTTGGCTCACTGCAGCCTTCTGCACCGTCTGTGGTGCCTGCATATTAAACACTTGGTTTTATATCTCCTTCTTCCTTTTCAGAGTTTACTTCTACTTCACCTTGGGAAGAAGATTTTCTATTCCTTTTTTCATCCTTGTGCACTAGTAAGGCCATCCAACCTAGCCAGAGCAGGGGTCGTTGAGATTTAAATCTGGCTTCCAGGTTTCCAAGGTTAAGTCAAACTTGCATGAATTAAAGATAAAGGTGGGTACATTATTATTACTCACTCATCTGCTCTGAGTGCTAAATCAGCATGAGGTAATGGACGTGTAATGGCACTCATGTCAGCTAGGTCTCTAGTATGGCTTCATCTGTTGTTCCTGATAGTGAGGTTCCCAATGAAGACTACAAGGGCTTTTAAGCATAAAAATGTAGTTCAGTAACAGAATATTTACTTAATCTTTCACACAGATAAAGCCCAAACTTGTTAGGTAAGATGAATAAGTTTAAAACTGGGGTAAAAACAGCTACTTTTTTACCCACTTGGTGCTTGCTTCCAAACTGAGTTTTAAGCACCTAATTGAGTTTGTGAGTTGCAGTAAATATTACATAGTCTTCTCTGGTCTCCAGGAAGTTTTCTTTTCGTCCCTGTGGAGGCTAGGTTATGTCTGCTTCTATCTCTTCTCAGACACTTCTCTCTCTTGAGCAGGTAGTTCACTAGATGTTGCTGCATGCATCTGTCTCTATTCATCCCTGACATACTTTGCAGTAGGAAAATTCTCTTTTCTCAGGCACGTTCAGGTTTTCTTAGCAGAAGGAACAACCTGCTTCTTTCCAGCCATGTTACCTGATCTTATTATTATGTTTACAAAATGACAGGATTCATAAACAGGTAAAATAAATACCATCTATATGTGGTGGATTGACCTTGGCTGCCCATCAGGTGCTCACCCAGCTACTCTTTCACTCCCCTTCCTTAGCTGGGTTAAAAATAAGATGAAAAGCTGATAAGTTGAGATAAAAGGGAAGAATTGCCCATTTCAACCTGGGGAAATTAATTTCTTGCCTATTAATAACAGAGTAGGATAATGAGAAACAAACCCAAAACTTAAGGCACCTTCCCCCAATCCCTTTCTTCCCAGGCTTAACTTCGCTCCTGACTCTTCTACATGCTCCTTCTCACTTACATTTTCTCTAAATATCTATCAATCATCCCTGGAATTTGACCAAGAGTGTTCTTCTTAACTTTGTAATTCATGTTGCACACTGAAAAGGTGACTTTGTAAGCTCCATCTTTGTTATTCTGTCATAATTGCAGTTCTCTGCTATTATTGGTCATAAAGGCAGCACAAGGTGTTTGGCTCTGTAGATAACTGCAGTGATTAATTATAAGTGGAAATCCTTAAAAAGCTGGAAGCTCAGCTTTAAGCACAACATGTTCCTCATTTCTTCAAAATAAATATTAATTGGAGAGGATTTGAAGCTTTAGCTTGTAGAAACTAATCAGAAATTACTTGACTTATATCACTGTCAAACACAAAATCTACTGAAGCCAATGTATATGAAGGGAAAATTTTTCCAGCTGAATGCACGCCAAGGCATGAGCTTCTAGCAGGGCTCAGAGCTTCTTACAGAAATCTGGGGAGTTTACTATAGCTCTTAAAAAGTTGTAGTGATCCATTCTCTAGGTCTTTCCTTGGGTCACTTCTCCCATAAATCTTGATACTGACAAAACTACTAACACTTTGTCCATCTGCCTTCAGCAATTTTGTGAGCAAATGAATCATGTAAGAATGAATAACAAATCAGACAAGAACAGTTTTCCTTAGAGCTACAGGAATCTCTCAGCATGCTTATTTATACTCCATTAACTAAGCATTAAAGCATAAATTTCCAATTCATGATGCTTTCAGAAAAGTAGCCTTAAACACTTGCACACAGGATCTCTAGAAAGTAGGAAGGTCTTGGTAAAGACATGCTTGCTAGACAGGGTTGTGTGCAAGTAGAATGCTCTGCATTATAAAATAATAGACAATCCAATTCCAGCACCTTCAGATGGCTTTTAGAATGCAAATTTCAACTGTCAAGTCTTAATTAAAATCTACCAGTCAGCACAATTTTAAAAGTGGAAGAGAACTAAGTGGTAGGTTGTTGCAGAAAACGTGCAAGTTGCATGCTAAAACAAGGAGGTAAGGTGACAGGTATATAATTATCATCACATCAGGTGAAGGACAAGAAACAGGCTATGATTCCTGAAG
The DNA here is from genome assembly GCA_039877255.1 of Loriculus beryllinus. Classification (NCBI taxonomy): domain Eukaryota; kingdom Metazoa; phylum Chordata; class Aves; order Psittaciformes; family Psittacidae; genus Loriculus; species Loriculus beryllinus. The sequence goes on along the minus strand of JBCJKH010028781.1, from coordinate 7,931 downwards.
AGGTGGGGCTTCAGCAATCTTCATTGTGGCAAAGGTTTCTTCAGACACAGCTAATTTGTCATTCCATTGATTTCAGAGGAGAGTATCCTTCTATGCCAAAACCTCTGTGAGCCTTCAAAACTGGTGATGTGCTGGGTGAGGTTCACGCGCGAGGAGATTAGTGTGAACACAAATGCTTGTGTTTCATTCATCAGTTAGGCATGAGTTTGAAGCACAATCCTGTGTTTGAATGTTTCTGTTCAGCAGCACATCACAGCTGTGCTCTAACTCCTCATTCAATAGAGAACCAGCAAAACAGTGAATCAAAGGTCCACTGCAGTTGATTACTTGAAGACAAGAATCTTCAGCATCTTCTGCAAGTTTTAAGTCAGCACAATAAATCTTTGCTAAAAATGATCCTGGTATCTCTGCCAGTGTCAGGGGATTGGAACTGGATGACCTTAAGGTCTTTTCCAACCAAACCATTCTATGATTCTATGATTTTTTTGCTACCTAAGAAGAAACCACTCAGAAATACCACTCAGTGCTCCTTAAGACTATGATATTAACGCTACAAGTCATAACAACACCATCCTCTTCCCCATAGCTACAACAGAGGGTGACTTTCTGTGCAGATTTGTTCTGGTTAAAATACTAGTGTGAAGCCACAGGAGTGCTCTGTTTGCCCAGGTTTTAGAGGTCAGATCCTCTGACCTTCACCCACTGCTGCAGTTGGTGAATAAGTGCACTGGAGGATAACAACAGCCTTGTGTCTTACAAATCAAATCCACATGTTTGCATTCTGCTTTCCCCTACATGTCTGTATGCCACGTGCTTGGATGGAACCCATAGCGTCAGAATGGCTACAGAAAGTAAAAAAAAACTTGCAAAAAAAAAGAGGTGTAACTGTTAGCTTTTCATAAATATTTTAAGAAAATGGTGCCAATTCAGACTTTGAGTTTTCTGATTTTGACAGCTTAAGGTTGAGCATGAAAGAAAAGGTAATCTTTTTTATATTTAACTTGAGAATTTGGCTAAGCAGGCTTAACAGTCAAAGCTCAGTTTTAGAAATGTCATCATGCTAAATGGACTTTCCTCCTCTCTTCCCAGTTAGAAAACATTAGCCTTTAAATCTTGGCAAGTTAGGAATATCCAGTCTTCTGGTTAGTATATAATCAGTACTGAAGAGGAATAATGTATTAGCTACTCAGACATCTGTCAGAAAAAATCTCTCTTTAGCAATTTTCCACACGTATGTAATCTGTGCTTGGCACATTTGACTTAACTGATTACTCATAAACAAAAATAATGTTATGGTATTTAATTATTGTACGGGCCTTGGGGGCCCTGCTATGGTTTAATGGCCCTGCCTGTCCCTAAGGCCTTTCCCCTCCTGCCCATGGCCCAGGACCCCATTTCAGCCCCACAGGACCATCAGACCCTGCCCCATGATACCACAGGATATTGATCTCCAGCTCCCCACAGCCTTGCCCTGCTCGGCCATGGGCCCTGCCAAGACGTGGGCAAACATTCCTGTCCCCGTGTCCTTGGCAGGTCGTCTCATGGCAGTGTCTGACTCTTGTTCCCTTCACTGAGCCTAATCCTTATCCTCCCTTTCCCTCCGTCCCAGTGCTGCACAGCTTCTGGCATCCATCAGAGGTCATCTCAGCCCAATTTCTTCTCCCCTTGCCTCACCTCATCCCTGGAACCCCTTGATGGTTCTGGAACCTTCTCCACTGTGGTTGTCACAATGGTCCCAGCTTCCATTCCTTAGGCTTCTCCCCGGATCCTGCTGCTCCCTGAGAGCAATGCAAATGTTCCAATAGTTAATTAAACCAAATTCAATTTTCTATATGCACAGGTTGTATTGGTGGTAAAAAAAAGAAAGGGGAATAAAATGGAGGTTAACGTAATTCCTATCTCCTCACGTTTGTTGGTTTTACTTACTCCTAGATCCTGTGGACATTTGTGAAGACTGTGCACTGCCTTGGGAAAGATAATTCAACTTGAAATAAAACTGCTTGGATTGAACTAATGTTGTCTCTTCCTTAGCATAAGTTTGGACCATTTATGGTGACTGATCTCTTCTTGATGCTATAAACATGAGTGCAATGCTTTCAGAACTCTTATAAATCAAAATAAATGATATTCCACAAAAGGTTGTATGCAAATACTATCCTACAGGGTGGTAAGTAGCACTGAATTCCCACTTGTCATAAAGGTAAATAAAATCAATGAGCTTTTAACAGATACATTATTTCATTATGTGACAGTTGAAGCACAGTGTGAAATATAAACACAAATCAGACATGGCACCTGCCAGTGCTTGTTGAGCTGCGTGTTCTTTTCAAGCTCATGATTTAAAAATCTTGAGAACTGGAATAGTCCTCCAATTTTTTAAAGTACTTTTTCCTCTGAAAATCCCCTGAGACACTAAAACCTGCATTCACCAGCATGTGGATTGTTTCTGATTGCTCAGATCCTCCATGCAGTGTTTCTGTTTCCTGAGGTTTCAGTTGCTGTGTTGTAAAGGCGTTGGAAAGGCGTCCCTGAACATCGTGGCACCTCATTCTTCTCTTCCATATGATGTCTTAAACTTTTCTATTCCCTGGTGGCTACAAAAACCTGACGGGTCACTGACAAATCATTTTCATTTTGTTCAGATTTTGTTGATGAGTCTGGTGGCATTCACATGTCACGACATGCTGGTAAATCAGACCCAAATTTCAGTTGATACCTACAAATGTTTCTTTGCACTGTCTGTAACTGGAATGAAGGCAACTAACGTAGATCAACACCTGTTGTAGACCTCTGAATTTATTAGGTGAATTGAACACTTCACTTTCTTCTACTGTCTTTATTCTCTGCTCTTCCAGCACCAATGCCGGTATCTTTCAGCTCAGCAGATATACAATCATAGAATATCTCGAGTTGGAAGAGACCCATAAGGATCATCAAGTCTAACTCGATTCTCCTTGCAGAACAACCTAAAAATAAACCTCTTCTGTAGATATAAAAGGAACTTGATAGGAACAGACTTTTAATGGCACCCTGCATAACTGAAAAAGGTGAAAAGGGACCAGGGTCTCTTTCTTGTCCTCATTCTGACTTTCAATATTCTGCACCTTTTGGTTGTTGCTGTTACTTTAATATTGGAATAAACTGGAATTTAGTCATTCATCATTCCTTCTGCTGATACTGCCCTTCCGATTGTTCATGGTTTGTTGCTTGAAAAAATCTGTGAAAGTATAATTTAGCTTCTATCATTTCAGCAGGCAAAAAAGAATGAATACGTAAATGTTAGGTCCTACCTACACTTAGCTCATACTTCAGCTTTCTCTTTTTTTTCTTTTTTCCTATGAAGGTTGTAAAACATCTTCAAATTAATCAGTTTTCTAAACTTCCAGTGAGAGACTTAGAAAAGCTACAACATACTTTAGATGTCAAGAGAAAACAGGACTGTTTTCTGTCATATTTACATATTGTGATAACATTTTTGCACTGCATTTTTGAAAGTGTCTAGCAGTGGTGGGCAGCACTGACATGAATTGCTCATTCTCCTAGATTAAGTGACAACAAGGATGACTAAATTGGTATTACCAGAGAAGATAGTCACAGTATAGTCCTTTGTCCTAACATGCTGGTAAAAGCAGGCTTTTTAGATCAATGTCAAATTCTGTAGCAGCCTGTGTTGAACAAATGCATAAGAAGAAGAAATAACTTACGCCAAATATTATTAAACAAATTTTTTTCCCTTTTATTGAACTGCTAGTGAAAACTGAATTGCAAGTTTTTGAGTCAGAAGAAAAGTGTTCCTCAAATGATTTTTTGACCAATATCTGAATGATGGAGGTCTGTAGTGCTCCACCTTGAGGAAAGCAGTATCACTGAGGAAATGGCATGAAACAGGAGAGGTTGAAATTGGCAAAGGGATGTCTGTGGTTCATCTCCTTGTCAGTTTGAAAGCTGAGGATTCTTGTGGGTGGCTTTGTGATACAAGCAGTCACTCCAAGAGAAAAAAGTTGCTTACACTAACCACGACTGGTGGTCTCCTGGACATGCTTTTCACGTCTTGAAAAGCCTAAAAAAGTCTTTATATTAGCAAATTACTTGACAAAGAGGTGACACAAGGTTATGTCATTTCTAGTAAATAAAATATAACTAGGACTGCTTTTAGAAACTGATGTGGAGCAGCCTACATCTGTATCGTGTGTGCTGTTCTTCTCTCAGATAGGGTGGCCACATATAACTGTCCACCTGAATCCTGTTCAGAAATTATTTTTGATGAACTTAGTTGACATGGAACAAAATAATCTTAGCTCCGTAAGATGAGTTCCTGAGCCTGAGAATGTCTCCTAATATAATTTCTTTAATTAAAACAGCTGTAACTACAATATATTTTTACAGATAATGTATATCAAATAACCTCAGTTTCTGAAGAGAAGTTGTCTGCTTTTCTTCTTGCCTTAGAACGTTAACATTTTGGAAAGAGGGCCCTTCTCCTGTCTGTGTCTGTGCAGATGCTACTATGTGAGGTCCTGCTCAGTTATGGTGACCCCTGGGAGCTACCAAATTCTATGGATAATAATCCAAGAAGTATCTCTGCTAGAAGTGGCACTGCAGATTTCCTGAAACAACCTGACTCACCTGCTAACCTTCTTATGAGAAAGAAACTTGGAGGTTCAGGTTTGTCCTTGGGAAGTTTATTTGCATCTGCAAGGAATGAAAGAAAACCAAAGAAAAAGAAAAAGAGGATTAGTTTTAATGACCAGTTTGTCCTTATTTCCAGACCTCTGCAAAAACAAATTAGGATCTGTAGTTTTACTGTTTCCCTCCCATGGAGAAGAGAAATATTTAGTTCTATAAATATTCAATAGGGGCTCAGCCACCTGGAAAAGCTTGCAGAGAAGGAAATAAACTCCAAGAGGCCAAATCTTCTCTTGGTATCTGGTTCACCCCATTAGACAGAGAAATATTGGGAAGATTTCCCAGGCAAGCTCAAGGAACATTAGTACCAGCTGGTGTGGTGCATGGGTGAGATTCATCTCACTGCAGGTTAGGTGTCAATATGTTTCACCTTTGCATCGGCAACAAGTCATCTTAACTTCTATTTATATCCATGGAGAGTAATGGGACTTTTATAATGCAATTGATATGATTTGTTTCAAATATCTACTCTGAATGAGACTAATTTAATTCTAGAAATATCTGGTTTTGTCTGTTTTTTTGCAAAGAAACCCTGGAGTTATTAGTTCATATGTGGACATCTCTCCATCTGTAGGATGCCATCTTCTTCATAAGAAGTATTTTAGATGCTCCCATTAAGCTACAGCTGTGGTGAACTTGCTGATTTTTTTAAACAAATTACTATCCAAGACTGGGTAGCAGGTTAATATTTACAGTTACCTGTACAACAATCTATTGTTTGAGAATTCAAGAAAAAGCAAGACTGTGATATTACTTTTCTAAGATAGAAACTGTAAGGAGAAATTAGAGTCATATTAAAGTACTGCATCAGTCCTATGGCCATGACCCTTGGGCAGAAGATTGCACAAGAAAAACAAACATTTATTTCTCTGTAAAGGATATTCATGTCTGGTATTCCTGCAGGATGAAGTTTCTTGATAGGAGTTGAGACAGAGGCCTTGCTATCTCAAAGCAAATATGTGTCCTGAAAAACCATTTTCCAAGCAATGAGTTCAGCTCCTGAAAGTCCCTGTTGCTGACGTGACTTAAAGCCATGAAGAAACTGTGTCATGTTATTCAGAGCAGAGGTGGCTGTAAATATTTCTGGGTTGTATAATTTACTCAGAGTATTCTGCAGTTGTAGTTAAATGCATTATTTGCTGTGTTTCCCCTTCTTCCCATCATTCATGCAGCTCATGAAGTGAGTAATTTGGGGTTATATAGTACAGTGCGAGTTTTCGTCAACACAGTTCAAAGAATATTTCATGTAAAATCATTGTATGGTATTTGCTCAGGTTTAATAAACACACCAGGAAAGAAGGAAGAGAGGGCAACTGATGGAAAAGAGAGAAAAGCCCTATTTCATTAACTGTACCAAGATACAGTATTCTTGTCATGACAATATGTCAGCATTTAGCCAGGAGACAGAGTACCCATTAGTGCGACGTAATTATTGTTTTATCTGTAGGGTTATTGAGAAAAGGAAGGTTGTTGACATCTGATCAGTTTTGGACTTTCATATTTAAGCGGATGTTCAGGATTATCTGAGGCAGAGCTCAAACCCCCTGGTGAAACTTGAGGTGACTCATCTTAACCTTTTGCTTTAGCAAGTGTGGTTGTTGTGTCCTTAGTGTGTTAAGCTTACCAAGATGCTTCAAGAGGAAAGAGATTTTAAAGCCTCTGAGGTTTTACAGTGGACTTTGGCTTAGGTCCTAAAGCAAGTAAGCATGAGGTAGGATTAGAGGAGCATCTGTTGTGTGCAGCTCAACACTAGGGTGGGAAGAAGTAGGCGGAGGACAGAGACATCCTCCTGAAAAGCATCACCACTGTTTTTCCTCCTTTGTGTGCTGCTGGGGGAGCAGTTTAACAAGCAAAACATGCAGGCAAACAGTGCAGCAGATGGTGCAACCTACTATTGAGGAAACATTTCAAAGGGTAACAAAATATGGTTGAAACCAGCTTACAGTTTACACACTGAATGCAAAACCGAACATGCTGTTTTCAGCAGGCTGTAGCTGTTTTCATTTGTTGATGCCAAGTGCTTTGGGGAGCCACAGCTCCAAAGCGGTTAGTGCAGCAGCAGGAATCCCTGTGATGTACAGACTTGACTCAGCTGGGTAGGTAGGGTAGGACTGCGCTCTCACCTGCAAATGGGCTTTAGTACAAGCAGAAGGATCCTTCAGGGATACTGCCAGCGCCGTTTCCTGAAGTTTGTTCTCTTTATCCCTGTTTTTCTGTCTGTATGCCACAAATAACTTCTAAACCCAGGAGATTTTGATAGATGCACATAAATGGTAAGGAAGATTTCATAAAAGCAACAAAAAGAAAAGAATCCAAGAGAAGTTGTAGTTTTCCAAGAAATCACACTGTATTTCAATAAAGAGAAAGGTTAGAAAAAAGTATTAAAGACCTTTGGATAAGTTATGAGGTCTTTATTCACACTGAACATTTTATATGGATAAATGAGAGGCAAGTACACACCATTAAACACACATACAGAACATCAGGAGCAGGTAGGAAAGAAATCAGAATGGACAATGCAGAATTAACTGTAGGCAGCAAGAGAAACTGGAGGTGAAAAGAAATCATTCTTTGAGTGCATTAGTAGCAATAGAAGGCCCAAAGGAAAGTGTTAGACATTTATTCAGTCAAAGGAATAGCTATTACTAAATGGTGCAAAGAAAACTTTAAAAAGAAGTGAAGGATGGGTTTTTCTTTTTCACTGTTCATTATAAAGTTTACTTATGACAAGTGGCAAAGTCATTGTTAACAACAATGAATAACTCAACCAAGAACTGGAGCAGATAACATTTGAGAGTATTTTGGTATACTGCAGGTTTTTCAGCTTGTCTGGGCCTTCTGACCTCAATATAGGTTGAACCAGGCTCAGAAACATTAGTAGCTGTCTTTGACAACTTGTGGAGGACATATAAGGTACTGCTGCACAGGAAAGGAGGAGTCTTACATGTACCTGTGTAAAAGGAGGAAGAAATGAAATGTAAATCTATAAACAAGTCAATGTCAGGTCAAATCCTAGACAGAATCTAAACCAAACAGAAGTGATTTTCAAGCACTTGGATGATAATAAAGAGCAGCAAAGATGAATTTGCCAAAGAGAAGATATCTTGTCAGATCAATATAATTTTCTTTTATGAAAGAATAACAGTTGATGTAGACAAAGAAGAAACAATAATCATACTCTGTTTTCACTAAGGTTTTTGACATTGCCTAGCATTGCAATCTTGTAAGCAAACTGGGGAGACATA